>APFE031693032.1:0-32500 GCA_000404065.3 Pinus taeda
ATTGGCACTTGGCATTTATATTTTCGAAAACAAACACAGACGAAGTGGTGGGTTTACGACTTTACGTGTGATTTCCTGACCTGTCACTGTCATTACTGGAGGTGGTGAATTAGACGCAGTCATTACCCTTTCCATTATATTCCATAAGAAAACGAACTCATATGAATTCATATATTTATTCCATAAGAAAACGAACTCATATGAATTCATATATTTATTGAAGCGATTTCCGACCAGGTTTATCAGCATATCTGAGGGTTTTGTTTATCAATCTCTGTGCACGCCTGCTCTTCGCATCTACCTTCATGCTCTCTGTCTGACCCATTTTTTATGTACACCTCTTTCTTCGATTTCTCATCCTTGAACTTGGATTTCAGAGCCGAAACGAAGTTGGATTTGCCTCTGTAACACTCCACTATAAACTCTGAGTTAAAGCGTTTCGAATTCAACAACCAGTCTCAGATTATACGACCTGCATCGTTCCAGATCTCCACAGGAAAATCTCAGCATGCCATAGCAGAGCAGAAACTCATGGAAATCGGCTATGATTCATCCACTAGTGTAAGAATTCTGTAATTTTTTTTTGGAGAGATAAGGAATATTGTATTTTGGAGAGATCTGGTGATTTTTTAATTTTGAGAATTTATTGTTTGTGGAGTAATAAGGTGATTTGTAAATTTTTGGAGTAATAAGGGGATTTTAATTGTAATTTTTTGAAGGGATAAGTGTAACTCAAAGTAATTTTACTTTGAGGGGGGGTAATTTTTTTTTTACCAAGTCTTGCAAGAGCATAGTTGTAAAAATCAAATTTTGAAAGTTACCTTGTAATTTTTCGAGAAATTGACTAGAGCCAAATGCAAAGCTCAGTAATTTTTCTCCTGTTTCAACGACTATACAAGGGTCAAGGCCAAGCCTTGATAGATCGTGTTTTTGCGTGGTGTGTTGTAAGTTGTGTTGCCCATCTTGACATTTTTGTTTTGATTCTTGGTGCGAAGCTTCAACACTACGATGTCCAAGTTAATTAATTTGTTCTTTGATTCCGACAAACTTGAAGGTACAAAATCCTATAAAACATGGCATCGCCTCATCGAAAGCACTCTCATTTACAATGAATTATGGCAGGGTATATGTGATGGGGATATTAAGCCAAATAAACCCACAGATACAGCGGCACTAGCAAAATGGGAAGTTAAGAATGCCAAAGCCTTAGCTCTTATTAAATCTTCTGTCAATGATGAAATGTATGTCCATTTAGAAAATGCTACAGATGCATGGTCTACTTTGAAAACTTTTAAAGACCTCTCTGATACTCAACCTAAATCAAATAAAGTTGATCTACAATTAAAATTGTTGCGACAAAAATTGAATGAAGGAGGTGTTGTTCTTGAATATATCTCAAGACTTAAGAATATTAGGTAGAAAATCATTAATGCTGGTTTTCCAGCAATAGATGATAGCTTTATGGTCACAATTGTAATTGCTAGACTTCCTTCTTCCTACATGCATTTTTTGGAGACTCTACAATTAACCGAGAAATTAGAGAAACTAATGTTTGATGAGCTCTGTGAAATGTTGATCCAACATGATAAAACCTTTGGGAAGAAGAAGAAAGTTGGTGAAGATGTTTTTTTCACAGAGGCCAGCACTAGTAAATCATTCGCTGATAGTTCTCGAGGCAGAGGCAGAGGGAATTTCAATCAGAATCAAGCAGCACATAATGTACAAAGTTGAGGTTGAAGCCAAAGCAGAGGAAACAACTTTAATAGAGGCAATAGTTCAGGAAGGAGTAATTTTCAAGGTAGAGGAAACAACCAAGGAAGAGGCAATTTTCAAGGACAAGGAAATAATAATCAAGGTAGAGGACAATTTTAAAATAGAAGTCAAAGCAGAGGCAAAGGACAATCTTCAGGAAGAGGAAGAGACTTAAGTCAAATTGTGTGTCGAAGATGTAACAAAATTGGACATTATGTTGAAGATTGTCGAACTTGTTTTTACTTCCTCGCCAGCATCACAATTTTCATCTCATCTTAGAAGTGATTATGAAGATGCCTGGATCTTGGATTCAGGGACAACTCAGCACACGACTTGTCGATGTGATTTTTTTTTGGAATTTTCAAGATTGCCAACTTAATTCCATTTTTCTTGCAGACGATACAAAACTTACTTCTTATGGAAAAGGAGCAGTTAAAGTTTTTCTCCCTGACATTGGAGAAAAAATGATTTCCAATGTATGGTATGTACCAACTTTTAAGAAAAATTTGCTCTCTTTAGTCACTATTCGATAAGCAGGACATCAGGTAATTATGGAAGATGGCTTAGTCAAGATTAATTCAGTCAAACAGAGCTTGCAAACTGTCATGACAGGTTATGAAGATCGAAAACTGTTAAGGATGAAAGGGACAGTTATTCCAAGGCATTCTGATTTTGCAGGGGCAGTGACTACAGGTATTTCACCTATAAGACTATGGCATGTAAAATATGGACATTTAAATTTTGAGAGTCTTTCTCAATTGCAGAAACAAGGGATGGCTAAGGGACTGCTAAATTTCAAAAAGGAAAATGCAAAATGTGAAGCTTGCATATATGGCAAACAAAGTCGAGAAAGTTTTCCAACAAGTTCATGGTGTGCAAACAGGCGGCTACAACTAGTTCACAGTGATGTTTGTGGACCACTACAAACTTCATTTGGTGGCTGCAAATATTTCTTACTGTTCATTGACGATTTTAGTAGAATGACTTGGGTTTACTTCTTGAAGAACAAGTCAGAAGCATTTGAGAAGTTTAAAATTTTTTGCCAACTTCTTGAAAATGAAGTCAAAGAAAAGATAGGTACTCTCAGGATAGATAATGGGGGAGAATTCAGTTCAATTGAATTCAAAACTTATTGCAGTGAAAATGGCATAAGACGACATCTTACTAATGTTTATACTCCACAGCAAAATGGAGCAGTCGAAAGAATGAATCACACCTTGTTAGGAATGGCGAGATCCATGTTAACTTTCAAGAGGTTAAGTCCAACATATTGGGCAGAAGCAATACATACAACTGTCTACGTAAGAAACAGATCTCCAATTGCTTCTTTAGACGGAATTACACCTTATGAAGCTTGGTTTGGTTTCAAATCTCCAGTTAAACATCTTAGAGTTTTTGGATCAGTATGTTATGCCTTAGTTCTGAAAGAAAAACGAACTAAGCTTGACTCAAGAAGTTTGAAATGCACAATGATTGGCTATTCTGATGAGAAGAAAGGGTATCGTCTTTTGACCAATGGAAAATTCATTGTGGGCAGGGATGTCATTTTTGATGAAACAGAGAGTAAGAGTGCTGAAGAAATCGAAAATATTCTTCACAAGTTAGAAACTAAGGGCAGTAAAAGAAAAGGAAAAATGCAAAGTCAACCAACTTCACCAAATTGGTATGAACTTGATTTTCCTTCCTACTTCAACAACATCATTTGGGTCTTCTAGCAGTTCATCCGCATCTCCAAGCAGCAGCAGTGCTTCTGATAGTGATTCTCTCTTCACTTGAACGAAGAACATCAGTTTATATTAATCCTCTTTACAATGATGGAGACTTTTTAGAATCTCAAACAACTGAGCATCAACTACCAAAATGGGCAGTTCAACTTTTGAAAGATGTAAAGCCTAAGGAGTAGAATAAAACAGGCACCAGACAGTCACATAGAAGTGAAGGCAATTGTGCCTTGATAGCAAATGATTTTACTGAATTCTTCCATATACAAGGAAGCAGTAAAACATAAAGAATAGCAACAAGCTATGGTTGAAGAATATCAAATAATAATTGATAACAACACTTCGAAACTTGTTGATTGTCCACAAAACGTTAAACCCATAGGATGCAAATGGGTTTACAGAATTAAGTATAATCAAAAGGGAGAACTTGAAAAGTATAAAGCACGACTTGTCGCAAAAGGTTTTGCGCAACAGGAAGGCATTGATTATGAGGAAACATTTGCTCCTACAGCTAAATGGAACACCATCCGATTAACCCTTGCATTGGCCACTCAGAAAGGATGGAAAGTTCATCGAATGGATGTGAAAAGTGCTTTTCTCAACGGGGATTTATAGGAAGAAGTGTATATGACACAACCGCCAAGTTTTGAAATTAAAGGGCAAGAACATAAAGTCTGCAAATTGATCAAGGCTTTATATGGATTAAAACAAGCTCCGCGAGCTTAGTATGCAAAGATGGATGAATACCTTAGGAAAGTTGGTTTTCAACGAAGTGAATCTGATGATACTTTGTATGTGCGACAATAGGGAAAATATCTGGTAATTCTTGTTACATATGTAGGTGATTTGATCATTACTGGCAACCATGATGATCATATTACGCAGGTGAAAAAGGAGTTACATGCAGGTTTTAAGATGACAGATTTGGGATTACTTCACTACCATCTTGGAGTTGAAGTCTTTCAACGTCCACATCCTATTTTCATTTCTTAGAGTAAGTATGCAGCAAAGGTTCTTCAACGATTTGGCATGCAGGATTGCAAGCCCGTTCTTACCCCCATGGAGCAAAACTTTAAACTTTCAAAATTTGAAGGGGGGAAAAAGGTGGACAATACAACTTACAGACAGTTGATTGGCAGCTTGATTTATTTGACAAATACTTGCCCTGATCTATCTTATGCAGTCAATATTCTTTCACGTTTTATGCAGGAACCACGAGACAACCACTGGAATGCAGCGAAAGAGTTCTTCAATATATCCAAGGAACAAAAGATTTTGGTCTTCTTTACGCAAAGACTAAAAACTTTGTACTTGGTGGATATTCCAATGTCGACTTTGCTGGAAGTATTGATGATCGAGCATCAACATTAGGTTATTTAATGAACATGGGGTCAACAACAATATCATGGAGTTGTAAGAAACAAGCTACAGTGGCCACATCTTCAGCAGAAGCAGAGTACATTTCAGCGTGGGAAGCAGCATGTGAAATTGTTTGGTTGCGCAAAATTTTGCAGGACTTGGGCATTTCTCAGGCAAAAGCTACATCATTATTCATTGACAGCCAGTTAGCCATCAAACTTGCCAAGAACCCAATTTTTCATTCAAAGACAAAGCATGTGGACACCAAATATCATCATATCAGATCTCTCATTGCCAAAGATGTCCTCAAGCCAGTTTATTGTCCTTCCGAAGATCAGATCTCCGACATTTTCACGAAACTGCTTGGCAGAATAAAATTTACTAAGTTCAGGGATGAACTTGGTATCTGTTGTAATGTATCTTTGGATCATAGGGGGGAATGTTAGATGATCCAAAAATAAAATATTATCATAGGTTATAAAGTTGGAATAAAAATATCATTAATTCAAAATATTAAATTAATAATTATTATTCTAGAATATTTAATTCTTTAATGGAGACATTAGAATTAGTATATTGTTGTAACAAGATATGACTCTCCAAATGTGTCGTATCTTAGGCTCTATTTTAGAAGATTTGTTAGCTAGTTGTTTTGAATCGCATTTGTTGTAAATGGACACTTGTTATTTAATAAGTGATCCATATTTAGAGGTAGTTAGGACATTTAGCTTATAAATAGCTCATTGCAAGAGTGTTTTGTTGTTCGGGTGTAAACTCTTGCAAAATCAAATATGTAATTGTTGTTGTTGTTGTTGTTTTTATTTTTATTTTTTATTTTTTATTTGTTTCTTTTCTGATTAATAAATTACGTGTCTGAGGACACTTCTGCCATTAACAATTAGCCCTAGAACACCGAAAATCCCAGTCCAACATATATGACAAAAGTCAACAAGAATAACATTAAAAAGCATGTACTTACATGTGATAGAGTATATCCAACCATTTACAATTGAGAAGAGAGAAGGTCCAAGAGAAGATAGATCAATATCCACACATCAAAACTCATCCATAAAGCTCCAATTCACCCTCTAGAAAAAAGTGCAAAAATCTCAAGAGAGATAAGAGATCCAAACGAAAGTGATGATGAACAAATGAGCTCATCTCACTTGTACTTTTTATACACAACTTAGGAGTTCGAATTAGCCTCCTTGGCCTACATAAGCCCCAAAAATAAAATAATGTTCTAATAATTCAACTTTTGGTGACAAGGCCACCAAACTAGCTCATAAATGAAAATGTAAGCCTCTCAATATGTCAAATAATAATCTATGTAGGTCGTTGGGCCATCTAAGAGGCCTAATGAGGTCCATGGGTGTCACATTGAAGAATAGGACCCTCAAAAAGCAGTGGACAAGGGGTTGGCCCCTAGTAATAACAAGTGTCCTCATGGATCTCCAAACAAATTGAGGATTCCTGTAGATCACTTGCAAGGGCTAGGATGATGGTGTAGGTGATGACACATCATCGTGCAAGTCCTGGATCATCTGCCAAGTGTATGGTATAGATCTGGGGCCAACTAGGCATGATGGATCAGGTGCATCCTCCTCATCCAATAAGTGAACCACGAGCAATCTCTAAATGGCTATGGGGATCCATGGAGTGCAATTTAATGCTGTGGAGGGCCATGGCTCTCAACGCTCACCCTACATGTGCCAATGGAGCGCTCTGGAGGATTAGGACCCTGTATAGGGAGACCAAACCCAAGATAGAAACCATCTGCAATCCTGCATAAGATCCAATGCGTCCCCTAGCCTTCCAATACAACAATAGAAACCGAGTAAATGAGCTTACCTAATCATGGACCACAGGTGGGGATTTCATAATGGTCTGCCCTTCCATAATGGGCTTCGGGATGTGCCAATGTCTCCTAAACTCTAAATGGGGTTAACCAATAATCCTATTAGGTGGTTTCTACTTCTAAAGGGGATAATATAGTCAAGTTACATCCTTCAAAAGGTGGTGGCATGTGACAGATAGGTGAATGAAGTAGAGAATTAGAAGGGGCAACCCTGGGTTACATGCTGAGGTACAAGGGTAGCTAATAAGAGGGAAGCTCACACTTGGGTTTATAATGTGTAGGAGGGAGCAATCGTGGTACATGAGGTGCCCTGACCTTGATTTTTCCACCCTTTTTTTTATGGCTTTTTCCTTTTTATGATTTTCTTTGATTAAGTGCTCGGGGCTCAAGGGGTTAGAGCATGATGTATAAGATATAACAATGAATTCCTCCTTTTAAGGTGGGGTGGTTCATCGCCCACCAGGGGTTGGGACAATCGTGGGTTCTTATATGATGAAGAAGGCTCATAGAACCTGTAGAAACCAGGGTGATGGCCATGATGATGGGGTAGAGCTCATGTATTGGATTTTACCCACATGCTAAATGTATTTGTCTCGGCCATATTTTGCATTTTGTGGTGCATTTTCCTATTGAATGTGGCCATATATGCTTGTATCTTTCTTTTCAATTGCATCAACCTCCGGGCTTCATTCCAGACCATGACCCAAGGTGTGGGCAAGGGGAAGGGGCAAGCTAACCCTATGTGGACCCAGCGGAGGAATGTGGACACAGGTAGGAGAAATGATGAATGGGGTAATAATAAATGGAAAGAGGGTAATATAAGTGGATAAGGGAGTGGGACCACACAACCAAAATTGGGGTTTCCTGTGAAATATCATCCCTGGAACCAAATGGTTAGTAAAAGAGATGTCACGGGACTAGAAAGGTTAATTCCTAAAAGGGGTCTAGGGGAGAAAAGCACAGACCTAACCCATTCTTTCCGCTCCCCCCATTAATCCATGCCCAGAAGTGTCCATGAAAAGAAAACTACAATTCTCAATTTCCAAATGACAAGGCATACCTTTAGATTCGGGAGGTCCACTTTCAAACATACAATCATGGCAGATGGGTGAGCGACCACATGGCTAGCTCAGGTGGCAGAGAAAATGGCACAATGAGCTAGCTAGTGGCTGCAATGGGTTGCCGAATGAGGATCATCTTGGAAATTTTTTTCTCTTATGGCTGTTACCCACAAAATGGTGGGTAACATCTAGCTCCAACTGGGACGTGATCTCTCGAAGAAGTGGGCAAATTTACTCAAACGGAAGATCACGATAACTCCAACAATCTCTTGGTTATCTTAGACCTTTCACCCGCACATATAATAGATGGAAAAACACGGGGCATCATGCTTTTGCGATGTCTCATGATCGCACATGCTAATATGTTAGGCCATAAAATCATCAGAAAATAAAATATCCATCTATCTACCATGAGAAAAATCATATTATGTTATTTCTAATGCAGAAATCAACATACAATGCATCCTACTCTACCCTCCATATGATACAATGTCAAGTCTCAAGGAAGGAGGTGATATGACTTAATTTGACCGGCTCAGGTCAAAGTTCGTTGTTAAGTTTAACAATGTAGTAATAGTCATCCCCAACCCTTCCAAGAATCCTAAAAAGTACGAGATCCTTATCTACCAAGACTAAACCCCCAACCTTATATTCTTTCTTAGGCTTCCACTTTTTGCATGTTTGACAGATTGGCCACTTGAGGATTCAAATTTCCTGGGTAGGGAGGATATGGGAAGGTTTGTCGACCTCGGATGTCTCATAGTATGGTCGAGGCTTGATCACATGTGGTAAATAAGAAGGCTCCCTATAAAGGATAAAAGGGGTGCCATCGGATTGCGGGATGGTTGTGTATGATAGGTCCATTTGAACATGCCCCCCAATGGTAGCTCCCCATTTCCAGGATAACAACAGCCCCCACACATCAGGAATATCAATAACAATAACATGCATGAGGAGGGGTATATTAGGATTCCTAGCTAAAGAGGCCTTAAGGTCTTTGATGATGCCTTCCACTTCCACATGTTTGGAATTAAAACTACACACCCTTTTATATGGATGAGTGATGCTGAGACCCAATCGCTTCATAATAGTTATAGGCATGATATTGGCGGAAGCACCTGTGTCTAACATACAATTGTGCAAGAAGTGGTCATTGATAGCAAAATTAAGCAAGAAAGGTTCGTGCCCAGGGTTCAGTCAGGGATATGAATGTTTTGTAATTCTTCAAGTAACTCTTCATCTTGAATCCCCAGGGACTTCTTAAGTTGTTGTTGCTTTGGAAGCTTAGCAATCTCCTTTAGGGGAACATGTATAGTCATCTTTCCTACGACAACCCCTATGTTGATGTCAAGTTTAATTTCCTTCCCCTTTTCTTTCTTCCTATATTCTTTCCTAGGAGGATCCTTTTTTCGATTGACTTTTGTTGGGGGATCCTTTTTGGGAGGAACTTTGGGGATGGATTCGTTAGGAGGGGCTTGCTTAGGTGATGGATCTTCCTTGGGTGATTCCTTAGGAGCTGAGGGGTGTTTGTCTTTTTCCTTTTGGGAATATTGGACCCCTTTGAATCTTCCCTGGATATCAGAATTAAGAATGGATTCTTCCTTTTATTCCTTAAGGGTGACCACACTAATGGGAGGATGCGTGTATGATCCTCCTAGCAAAATGTTGAAAATGTTAGATTCCACAAGATTGGCTTGGTCATCAGTTTGTTCACCCTCACTTTCATCCCCTTCACTTTCCTCATCCTTAGATGAAGAATTCGCCTCAACAACATTAGTTGGAGCCAATGTGTTTGGGAGTTGAGAAGAGCTTGACCTCTCTTCTTCACTTTGCTTTTTCGGAAAAGGCTTTCCTCTAGGGATGTAACTTGATTTTTGGGCCTTTTCTAAGGCGGCGATTTTGTTCATGATGACCCTATCACGTGCATTGGCTTCTTCGGTGAGCCTTTCCATCCTTTTGAGAATGGCAAGGAAATTTTCTTCGTGTTGATCTTTGGAGTTCTCCTTCTTGGTTTCAAATTTGACCTTTGAAGTTCGCAGGTTTTCTTCAACTTCCATTGCCATTTCTTTTGCCTCGACCAAGGTGGATGGTTCTTATCCCTCAACACATAGGTGAGGTGGTCAGCCACGAATGTTATGAATTTGTCAAGGATGTTGGCTTCAAATGGCTTCAAATGATCAGGTATATCTTTGACTACCTTATCAAACTTTTGAATGAACTCTCACACATCTTCCCTTCCCTTGGTGATTTGCTAGAACTTTTCAATGTTGAAGGTCCCTTGGGCATTGCATGACCACCTTTTCATGAATAGCTCCTCAAATTCATCGGAGGTCTTTATGCATCCAGGGGTAAGGCTAAGATACCAATCTCTCGCTTGTCCCTCAAGTGATAAGGCAAAAAGCATCATGATCCTATCTTCATCAATTATCATTCTAGGGGACATTTGCTTGTAGAATTCTTCAATAAAACCATGGGTAGTCCAAGTAGCCGGCAACCATTGGTTAAATTTTTCAAGTAATGACTTGGGATCATTACTCAATTTCAAAAGGGCAAAGACACTAACGAAGTGTCTCTCACTCTTGGTCATGTTGGGTTGATCCCTTTCAGAGTCAGTGTTTGAAGTAGATGGCATCTTTAGAGATGTATCACTGATCATCTCGAATTCTGGGAAAAGGGATGTTCCAACAGGTGATGGAGCTCGCTCTCCTCTTTTTGCAACAACCCTAGTTAAAGGAGGAATGTTGTCGCCTAAAAGTAAACTAGGGGATTGGACAATGAGTGGAGTTGTCAGAGGAATATTTTATAAATGTCATCAATGAATCAATTCCTCAATGATTCACTAGGGAGGTAGACCTGCTTCCTCCTCGACATCAACACCAAAATGTTACCGGTCAAACTAGCAGGGAACCTAAGGGGGATCCCTAAAGGGGAAATGCTAGACCAAAAGCAACAAATGGAGACGTAGCCGTCTGTCACCTCATCTAAGACTCCCTTCTATTTACGGACTTTCACGAATGGGAGGAGACCTAGTATGTATGGAGTCACCAATGAAGGATAAGTCAATGGATATGAGTGACCCAAATAAACCCTTTGCCAGAAGAGTTTGAAGGATGGAGCTTGCTTGCTTTCTAAGCATGGTACTATGTATTCTAGGGAAAGGAAGAGAGGATTGAGGGTTAGGTTTATGGGATAAGACTTGTGAAGGAGTTCCCCAATCCCTAAAATCGTTGTTAGAATTTGTATCCCAGATGGTTCTTGAAGAGTGATCTTTCAAAGGAGTGGGAACACACAGGGCCAAGTGGACTTGGTCTAGGGTATGAGGAAAGTATGTAGACAAGGTGGGGGGAAAGATCAAAGAAAGAATTTCACATGAAGATGTTGTTTTGACCCTATGAGGTACTAGTCTTGGGGATGGCAAGGCAAGTTTTGATCCCGGAGCTAGGGCTTGGCTTATCTCCCAACTTCACAGTCGGAATGGCTTCAAAATTGGAGGAGAGCTTGAGGAAAGGCCAGTGCACGAGACCCTAGGAGATCAAACTTTTTGGAGGGCTAGCTTGTCGGGAAATTGATGCCCTAGGTACCCCAACTTTCCTAGACCTGGGAGTAGTTGAAAGACTATGATTTTTAGTGACCACCCTGTTGAAGGAAATGTAACTAGGTTCGGTCTTGATAATGACATGATCTTTGTAAATGATATAATAAAGAGAATAAATTATTTTTGTATATCTTGCTTCATGGGTTTCATGAGCAAAAAGTGTCACTAGGTAAAAGACTTCGTCTTGATGTCTTTAGGATTTTATTTATATGTCAAAGAGTCATGTCATATGTAAAGAAACTCTACATGAGTTTATGCAAGTCTTCAATAGTGTGTAACAACCCTCCAAGACCAAGAACGATCCTCCTATAACAAGCACACCAACATCTGCAAGTAAAACAACGAAGAGATCTTAATGTCGGCTCCAAAATAAATTAAATACGTAAATTAAAAGTCACGTCGGCTTGAGCAAAAGTCACGTCGATTCATGAGATCATGTCGGCTCAAATATATGGACGTAACCACTATATATAGGTGGCTAGGGTATCGCAAATGGAAAGAGAAAGAATCTCGCACTTCCTCTGAAATTTTGCATGAAGGAGGGGAGCTGCAGTAAGGGTTTGACTACACCTCGTTTGGGTTTTAGGTGCAGTCATGATCTCAGATGTATGGAGCAAGGATAACTTCGGATGAGGACGCGACAGTGAGTTGAAGTTTGGGCTAGATGCAGTCTCGACATAGATTGAATCCTCATGATGACAATCTCGGAATTACAGATAGACTGATCTCGCATGACTAGGAGCAGTCTCGGCATAGATTGAATCCTCATGATGACAATCTCGGCATTACAGATAGACTGATCTCGCATGACCAGGAGCAGTCTCGACATCTGATCTCGCATGACAAGGAGCAGTCTCGGTATATAGATCTTGGTTGTATCCCTGTGACAGTCTAGACGTAATGAACAACAGTAACTTGAATTACATAAAGTAGATCTACTCTCTTTGCACACTGTCTCGGCTTAACCAGGATTACATTGGATGTCATCTCAGTCTCACATATGTATATATCACTGTCTCGGCATAACCATAATGATGAAGTAGGTTTCAGTGTTGATCAAGAGCTTCTTGGCATACCTGTGAAAGGAGACATAGAGTCTCAATAGTCATCACAGTATTCGTATCTAGTATTCGTGATATGAATAAGTATCTTAGAGGCAGTCAAGATGACAAGGATCATAAGTAGTATGATCATTATAGTCTTAGCATGATGAAAGAAGCAGTGATCACCAAGTAAAGGAGAGACAGCTTTGGCAAGGATCAGTGTCCAGGATCATGATCTCACAGTGATCTCATACTATAGTAATGTGCAGTCGTGATCTTCATAGGTGCAAAGATTATCTCAGTGATAGTCTCAAATGGCAGTCATGGTGTAGCAATGATACCCTCAATGATATTGCTACAATGATTAAGTTCTTGAAATTGCAGTGGTGTCGGAGGAGCATCAAGATGATGATCTCAGCAGTGTTCGTGGAAGAGGATTGATGTCTTGGTCTTGGAGAGGCAGATTGTGTCAAGGGTCCTGGTCTTGGTATTCGTCAATGGAATCTCTATAAGAAGAATTTTGCGTGGGTTTTCCTCTCCAAGAGGTAGAGGTTTTGGCCCTGGCAGAAAGCCAAATATTTGTGTTCTTGTCTCTTTTGTTTTGACACAGTTTTGATGAAGCTAACATATACACACTAATAAAGAATGGAAGATCAAGTTAAGATTATTTATATAAATACTTCACAAATTGGTATCATGCTAAGAAGAATCATTTTAATTATGCATGCCCTAGATTTTTCAACACACCCTTGGTAGATCAACACCTTAATCTTTGGGAGAATGGAGTCTATGATGAACATGAGTAGGATTTCTTGGTTCCCAATCAACAGGGCCTCAAGATCACTTTGCTAGCCTTGTAGGTCAAAAAGAAGCAACCTTGCAACTTTTATACTTTGATGTGCAAAGGAAATGGCTTATCAAGGTCAAATTCTTTGATAGAATTACCCATAGGACATTTTGCTCATATTACATGGCCCATACATTGAGAGATGCTATAATAGTGACAAATTCCATAATTTTAAGTTGTAAATGCATGCAACAATTAGCCCTAGAGCAACGAAAATCCCAGTCCAACGTATATGAAAAAATTAAACAAGAATAACATTGAAAAGCATGTACTTACATGTAACAGAGTATATCCAACCATTTACAATCGACAAGAGAGAAGCTCCAAGAGAAGATAGACCAATATCCACACATCAAAACTCATCCATAAAGCTCCAATTCATCCTCCAGAAAAAAGTGTGAAAATCTCAAGAGAGATAAGAGATCCAAAACAAAGTGATGATGAGCAAATGAGCTCATCTCACTTGTATTTATACACAACTTAGGAGTTCAAATTAGCCTCCTTGGCATACATAAGCCCCAAAAATAAAATAATGTTCTGATAATACAACTTTTGGTGACAAGCCCACCAAACTAGTGCTAAAGAATCAAGGGCAATTAGGTGTAGTGTGATTCTTCTTGACTGGATAACAATTTGTGAAGCACTTTTACTTTTATCTTGATCTTCCTCTTATTATTTGTGTATGTTCTTTTACTTCATCAAACTACTATCAAAATACAAAAGACAATAACACAAGATGTTGGCTTTCTGCTAGGGCCAAAACCTCTCTCTTTTAGAGAGGAAAACTCTTTGGTAAGTTTCTCTTATTGAAGCTTCTTATTGATCAAACCCCTAGACCCTTGACTAGAATGTCCTCCAAGTACAAGTCAAGTCCTTCCTCCTTTTTGCACTTTGTTCCCCGGAACTTGGTCTTCCTTCTTCTGGCACTTTGCTCCTCGGCACGTTGTACTCCTTCTTCCTTCTTTGACTGGAGATAGAACTTGTTTATGTGAGTTCTAGATGAGATGATTCTCTTCTATACTTAGTGATATCCTTCACTTATGCAGACTTTCGTTTTCCTTGATCAAATGAGATTCGTCTTGAGATGTATATGTGGATTGATGTGACTGTACAACAACGCTAGATTCTTGCATGTGCTAGTGATTTCCTTAAGTATTAGGCTCTTTTAACTTTCGCTTGAGATAGCCTTTTCTTCGCTATAGTAGGAGGCCTATTAGGCCTAAGTTACTAACCCAAACGATGCGAGATGTGGTGCTGATATACTACTGTTGTTATGACTGCAAGGAGGCCTCTTTTTCTCGCACGTGTGACTATGTTTTACCCTTAGATCAACCCTCACAACTTCGATTTGTCTTCTCCTTCTTCGCCGCACTAGAGGCTCCTTCTATTTGACTTCTTTCACCCTTTACTCGACTCTCTTACTCCACTGATTTCAAAGATGTGTGCTTCACGTTCTGAGGGAGTGGACAGTTTCTATATATAGAGGATTGTCCCTCCTTTAGGCTGACTTGTTGACTGTAAGCCGACTTGAAGTTTCTTCATTATTTTTGCTCCTTGAAGGATGTCATTGCATGGGGAGGACTTTGACTTTGATTGGAGGGATATTCTTTGACTTTTATACAAACACAAACATGGTGTAACCTGCTGTTAAGGTCTTCAACATTTTCTTTTGACTCTTTGACACACCAATAAACTCATTGACATATTTCAGTGAGCAAGAAACTCATTGACATATAAAAATAATATTTCTTTTCTTGAATTAATACAAATATCAAAAGTACATTTATGAAGACCGAACCTAGTTACGTTTCCTTCAACACTCCCTCTTAACTAGGGAGGTATTCATACAACATTACAAGGTGTTTGGCTATTTTTCAATCTTGAAGAATTCACATAAGAGAAACCAGATTGGCAATCCATCTGTTATAGCATCATAGTAACCAACATTGTTTCCATAGCAAGGCCTTGAATGACAATTCTATCTCTCAATAGATCAGAGCATAATGTTGGCGAGGCCAATGACTTATAGACACCTTAGTCATTGTCTCTCAAGGTACATGCCCACCTGGGTGTTCACTAAGTATGACCTTCTAGGACTATTCTTATCTTGGGCTCCCATCCCTTAAAGAATATCGGTCCTATTGCCTACTCTTGTCTTGGATGCCCTACACATCCTCAAAGAGTATCAGATGCCAGATGATTACCCAATCCTCCCATTCTTTCTTCCCAAGTTAAGACAAGAATGTTGTGTCTATTTCTTCCTCTCAATTGAGGAAGACATGCCCAAGTGTCCTTTGACAAGGTACTTGTTCAAGTTCCTTTGTAATTGGGAACTTGTCATAACTCCCTCTTAGCTAGGGACTTGTCCATTCATCAACAACTTCTTTGTGGGTTCTCCAGCTGCTTGATCTCCTTCCGTCCTTCGATGTCATGAAGTCTTTGTTCGACTCTCCTTCTTGGTAGGGCACCATCCATTGATCACTTTCCTTCCTGGTTTGTCATTTCTTTGCTTCCTTCATGGAAAGTGGCCTTCTTGACATATATCAGGTTCTCTTGTCATCTTGGCTACTCCTTTGTCATCTGTCCATGCTTCGTAATACTTTCCTCATGGATGCTTTGTTGTACTTGCTTGTTTACATGCTTTGATCTAGTAGCCCTTCATGACTTCATCTTGATATTGCTTCAACATTAAATGGTACATTTGTTGGATGGCTTCTTCATCATGACATCTTTGTAGAGTAGAATCGGTTATCTGCACCTTTCATATCTTCAAGGCCTTCATAGGTGTCAAGGGTCCTTTGATCTTTTCCTTTCTTAATTAGAGTTAACCTACCTTCTTTCGGGAGATGTCTTCAATGGATCTTTGTCAGATAGTGATTCTTTGTGATCATGGTGTTCTTCACATGTTTGATCTCTTTCTTCATTTGCTTTTTCTTGGATAGATTGGTCAACCACCTTCTGCTCCTTATGAGAGCACTTCTTCATTGCTTGCTTCTAGGACTAGTCAACATTTCTTCTTTACTTGCTTCTTAGTCAGCAATCTTATACTCCTTATGTGAGTATTTCCTTGAGCATGTCATTGGTGAAAGAGATTCTTTCCTACTTGATCATGTCATAGAACTATTCCCATGACTCAATAATATACAAATGATAACATGACTAAACTTTGATGCATACATACCAAATCTTGATTCTCCTTTGATCATCTTAGCTTCATTTGGTTGTCCTTGGTGTGGCCCTTCTTGCTTCATCTTAGCTTGCTTGCATATCACCCTTTTCTTGTATCCCATGAATGGGATTCCCAATGAGACATCTGCTTTTGTTTATGAATCTTCTTTTGAAGATTCCATCATAGGATCTTGAAGACCCTTACCTTGAAAATGTTTCTTTCCTTTTGATGATGGAGGTCTTCTAAGATTCTTAATCATGATCAATTTTCTTTCATTGTGGATGAGGTTCTATACTAGGTATGCTCTTTCTATAAGAATATCTTGAGCTATATCTACCATGCTCCTATATTCTAGAAGATAAGCATTTTGTTCTCATTTATAAAAGCTTCTTCTACATGAGTATTTTGAACTCTATGTACATCATGCTTCTAGATTCTAGAAGATGTTTCTGGCCATGCAATTTTATTCTATTCCTACATGCTCCTATACTACTCAAAATTTTGAATGAAGACTTTAAGTAAAGAAGTAGACTTAGTCATAGTAGATATTCGGAGCATCTTCCTTATTTTGCTTCTTGTCTTCTTCTTTCATTTCTTGAGTCACATGAGTTTCTTCCTTTTTTCTTTTGTTGTTGTTGTCCTTCTTCAGTTTAGGACAATTCCTTTTGTAGTGTCCATATTCTTGGCATACATAGCATTGGATTTTAAACATATCTTTGTTGTTTGTTCTTCGTGGACCAAATTTGCCAAAATTTCCCTTTCTCTTGCCGATGGTAGCAAATGCTTGCTCCTTTGATCCCACATCTTCCTTTTCTTTGAGTCTTGTTTCCTCTATCTTGCATAGAGACCACATTTCACTTAGTGGGGTTGCTTCCTTCTTGGCATAAATGCTTGATGTGAAGGTACCCCAATCCTCAGGGAGAGCATTGAGTACTACAGTTGACATTTCTCTGCCGGACATGACTTCCACTAGCTCTTGAATTTGATCCGTCATCTCAGAGATCTTCATGAAGTAGGGAGCTATTTCTTCCTTTGATATCTTCATCTTGTATAATTCATTTTGTAGAGATATTACTTCTCCAACTGTGCTTACTGAGAATAGCTCTACTAGTTTATAATAGATTTCTTTTGATGTTTCAAGTTTGGAGACATAAGGAATGAGAGAGTCCTTGATAGATTTTATTAGAATCCTTTGAGCTCTTGTCTCATCCTTTTTGTACTTGGCTAAGGCTTGAGTTTTTTCCTTAACAGAGATAGTGATATTCCCTTTGATGTGTTCTAGAAGTTCATTCTCCTTGAGAAGTAAATCAATCCTCTTCTTCCATGCAATAAAGTTATTGGTACCTACCAATTGATGGCTTTCCTTGCTAAAAGGCATTGATGTAGATTCAAAAGGGGACATATACTTGTTAGATTTTGAGATGTAGTAGACTTGCTTTCTCCTTGAAGATTTGATGGGTTGCCTTCCTTAGATCTTGATATTCTTCAAGTTGCTTTCTCCAAGTGAACTTGCTTGATGATGAGATTTGCTTGATGACTTGTAGCTTGATGTAGGTCCTTCTTTGATTTGCTCTTCTTGTAGGTGCCTTTATGTAAGGCTCTTCTTCTTGCTTTGTAGTTTTCTTTGATGAGTGATGGATGGTAGTTCTTCTTGTCCTTTGATGTGATTGAGGCTTCTTGGCTAGATGCTTCAACTTTTGTAGATGTCCTTCCTTGATGAGTGTTCTTGAGATGCCCTTTCCTTGATGTGTCACCTTAGCTCTGATACCATGTTGAAGAATCAAGGGCAATTAAGTGTAGTGTGATTCTTCTTGACTTGATAACAATTTGTGAATCACTTTTACTTTTATCTTGTTAGCTTGATCTTCTTCTTATTATTAGCGTATGTTATTTTACTTCATCAAACTGCTATCAAAATACAAAAGACAAGAACACAAGATGTTGGCTCTCTACTAGGGCCAATTCCTCTCTCTCTTAGAGAGGAAAACCCTTTGGTAAGTTTCTCTTATTGAAGCTTCTTATTGATCAATGCCAAAGCCTAGACCCTTGACTAGAATGTCCTCCAAGCACAAGTCAAGTCCTTCCTCCTTTCTGCACTTTGTTCCCCAGAACTTAGTCTTCCTTCTTTCGGCACTTTGCTCCCCGACACATCGTACTCCTCCTTCCTTCTTTGGCTGGAGATAGACCTTGTTTATGTGAGCTCTAGATGAGATGCTTATCTTCTATACTTAGTGATATCCTTCACTTATGGAGACACCTTCCTTTTCCTTGATCAAACAAGATTCTTCTTGAGATGTATATGTGGATTGATGTGACTATACATCAACCTTAGATCCTTGCACATGTTAGTGATTTCTTAAGTATTAAGTTCTTTTAACCTTCACTTGAGATAGCCTCTTCTTCGCTATAGTAGGAGGCCTAATAGGCCTAAGTTATGAACCCAAACATTGTGAGATGTGCCTAAGTTATGAACCCAAACATTGTGAGATGTGGTGCTGATATACTACTGTTGTTATGACCGCAGAGAGGCCTCTTTTTCTCGCACATGTGACTGCGTTTTACCCTTAGATCAGCCCTCACAACTTCGGTTTTGTCTTCTCCTTCTTTGCTACACTAGAGGCTCTTTCTATTCGACTTCTTTCACCCTTTACTCGGCTCTCTTACTTCGCTGATTTGAAAGATGTGTGCTTGACGTTATGAGGAGTGGACAACCTCTATATATAGAGGACTGTCCCTCCTTGAGGTCGACTTGTTGGCTGTAGGTTGACTAGAAGTTTCTTCATTATTTTTGCTCCTTGAAGGATGTCGTTGCATGGAGAGGACTTTGACTTTGCTTGGAGGGATATTCTTTGACTTTTATACAAACACATACATGGTGTAACCTGCCCTTAAGGTCTTCAACATTTTCTTTTGACTCTTTGACACACCTATAGCACTTTAACATGTGTTAGATCTATTTCAATGAGCAATAAATTCATTGACATATAAAAATAAAATTTCTTTTCTTGAATAAAACAATTATCAAAAGGTACATTTACGCAGATCGAACCTAGTTACATTTTCTTCAACAACTAGCTCATAAATGAAAATGTAAGCCTCTCAAGAGGTCAAATAATAATCTATGCATGTCATAGGGCCCTCTAAGAGGCCTAATGAGGTCATGGGTGCCACAATGAAGAATAGGACCCTCAAAAGAAATGGACAAGGGGTTGGCCCTTTGTAATAACCTGTGGTGCTTCCAATGACATGTGGGGGCACACAAGTGTCCTCATGGGTCTCCAAACAAATCGAAGATGCTTGTAGGTCACCTGCAAGGGCTAGGATGATGGTGTAGGTGATGCCACATCATCGTGCAAGCCCGGGATCATTTGCCAAGTGTATGGTGTAGATATGGGGCCAATTGGGCATAATGGATCAGTTGCATCCTCCTCGTCCAATAAGTGAATCATGAGCAATCTCTTAATGGTTGTGGGGATCCATGGAATGCAATCTGCTACTGTGGAGGCCCATGGCTCTCAGCGCTCACCCTACATGTGCCAATGTAGCCCTATGTAGGATTAGGGCCCGATATAGGGAGACCAAAGCCAAGATGGAATCCATCTACAATCTTGCATAAGATCCAATGCGTCCCCTAACCTTCCAGTACAACAAGTCACTAGAGAAATTGAGTAAATGAGCTTACCTAATCATGTTCCACAGGTGGGGACTTCATAATGGCCCGCTCTTCCATAATGGGCTTCGGGATGTGCCACTGTGTCCAAAAATCAAATGGGGTTAACCAATAATACTATCAGGTGGTTTCTACTTCTAAAGGGAATAATATAGTCAAGGTACATCTTTCAAAAAGTGGTGGAATGTGACAGATAGGTGAATGAAGTAGGGAATGAGAAGGGACAACCCTGGGTCACACGCTGGGGTACAAGGGTAGCTAATAAGAGGGAAGCCCACACTTGGGTTTATAATGTGTAGGAGGGAGCAATCGTGGCACATGAGGTGCCCCAACTTTGATTTTTCCACCCTTATTTTTATGTCTTTTGCTTTTTTTATGATTTTCCTTGATTAACTGCTCGGGGCTCAAGGGGTTAGAGCATGATTTTTAAGATATAGCAGCGAATTCCCCCTTTTAAGGTGGGGCGGTTCATTGCCCACCAAGGGTTGGGACAATCATGGGTTCCTATATGATGAAGAAGGCTCATAGAACCTGTAGGAACCAGGGTGATGACCATGATGATGGGGTAGAGCTCATGTATTGACTTTTTCCCATGTGCTAAATGTATTTGTCCCAACTATCTTTTGCATTTTGTGGTACATTCTCCTATTGAATGTGGCCATATATACTTTTATCTTTCTTTTCAGCTGCATCAACCTCTAGGCTTCATTCCGGGCCATTACCCAAGGTGTGGGCAAGGGGAAGGGGCAGGCTAGCCCTATGTGAACCCAATGGAGAAATGTGGACCCAGGCGGGAGAAATGATGAATGGGGTAATAATGAATGGAAAGAGGGTAATATAAGCAGATAAGGGAGCAGGACCACACTGTTGACCTGGATTGTCATTGATGTCAATATGGCAATATTCTAGGAGAAGCAGAGCTAATCCATGAAGAAATAGGAGTAAGAAGCCAAGGAGCAAAGCCATCAGGGAAACCATTGGAAGAGCTCATTGGAAGCTCAGAACGCGAGCAATCAAAGAAAAGCCAAAGGAAGAAGGTCAACGGAAGAAGCAAAGAGGAACACACAACGGAAAAAGGTAAGAACTAAGAAACAAAGAGGAACATGTAGCGGAGGAGCATAACCAACCATATCGAGAGTATCACATGTGTTATATGCCCAAGAAGTCCTGCAAAGAGGAAGAGGTTATTGGAAGCCACGAGAAACGAAGAGAAACACATATCAGAGTTGCATAAGCGGAAGAGCAATTAACAGAGTATTGTTCATTAGAAGGAACAAAGAGGAACATGCATTAGGAATAGAAGCCAACGGAAGAGCAGTTAACAAAGGAGCCATATTATGAGATATAGGAGGAATATCAGAGAAGAGCTATTGGAGCAGTGTATCAGAAGCCATCGTGGAGCCATATCAGACCAGAGAAGAGCAGAAAGAGCTATTGGAGCGGAGAGTCGTTACTCTGTATATCCGTGTGGAGCCATATCAGACTAGAAAAGAGCGGAAAGAGCTATTGGAGCGGACAGTTGCTACTCCACGTTCAACAACCATAAGAGGGTTTGTAATAGTGGCAGTGGTTATTGGGTGGACGCTAGGCGGTAAGTGATATTTAGAGGAGAGCGCTCGATTCCATTCAATGGGCGACACGTATCACTCGAGTGGAGAGAAAACCACTTTTTCGGGTGGTTATTTCCCTTGCAAATTTCTCACCCGAAATTCATGTACGCTGTTGGATCCAGTGCAGGTTGATCAACGGCGAAGGATCAACAGACGGTTTTGGGTTGATCGTGTTAAGTGTTGACCATCGGATCGTGAGCAGATCAATAGTGGAGGATCACTAAGGAATACCTCTTAATATCATATCATAAGTTATAAAGGGATGGCACATTAAATATGGGATTGCAAGATATATATATAGATGCAATACAATACTCGGGCTTGAGGATTCCATTGTAATACACTTTAAAGTTACATTGCATTCGCCATATCGCAAGACTCTTATAAAGCCTTGCCACATTGAAAGTGCCGATTGCGATAATATACGGACCCGACTGGACCATTGCAATATGATTTAATATATTATCACATCTGTCGCATATCACAAGCCTCTTGTAAAGCCTTGCCACATTGAAAGCGCCGATTGCGATATATATATATATATGTGGACCCGACGAAGTTATTAAAACATGTTAAAATAATATCGCGTCCGGGTATCGGGGAATTGGCTATGTTATGTGCAAATCTGCCGATTGCGATAAAGTTGTGAAGGAGCGGACCCGATGAAGTTATAGATGCGGGCGTAATGCATTTGAAGTCTGGGCTTATGTGTTTGGAGGGTGTTTTTCCGTCTATTCTTGTGTATTCTGATAAGTAATGTTGCCTGGGTTTTTAAGGCCAAAAGCATAAATTAATGCTTCCGATAGTTTAGTGGGCCTGAACCATTGTGATAGCGATATGCGATAATGTATGCCTCGAGAAACGTGCATAGGCGAGGAATTAAGAAAAGGATGTCCTGCGTCATATAGAACGACTTATAAAAGACCTCCAGAAAGTTGTGATTGCGATTGGATAGTGACGTGGCATGTGGGACCTCTTTGTTGGTACAACCTCTCCAATGAAATCCTCCGTAAATAATGATTGAGTCTATTGTATAAATATTGAAGAAAAAAAGGGGCCTCTTTGATATTTTTTAATATGCAACATTTCTTTGTAATTCAGCCTCTCTTCTGAATTTACGTGTCTTGTGAGTATTGGAACACTCAAATAGACAGAGGAAGCCATGGACCGGGAAGTTGAAGAATCAAGCGAGCGTAGATGGACGAGCGAGCGCAAAGGAAGCTAAAGCGATTGGAGGAGGGAAGCCAAAATGTTGAGCGAGCATTGAGGAAGTCGAAGGTCAAGCGAGCAAGGAGGAAGCCAAAGGTCAGGCGTATCAGGCATATAAAACAGAGAACAAGGAAAGTTTAGAGGTTGGAAAAACTGGAAGAAACAGAGGCAGCGGTAGGTCCAGCAGGACAGGAGGAAGTCGAAGGTCCAACAGGACAAGAGGAAGCCGAAGGTCCAGCAGGACAGGAGGAAGCCGACGGATGAGGAACTCTGTTGATCGGGCTAACCTGTGAAAGGCTCAAACCAACGAGGAATTAATCAGAGCTTAGTGCAGCTAATAGTAGACTCACTAAAGCTGTGTGGAGACATTATCAGAGATCATGATGGCTATTGCAGACTTTGTGTGGACAATATGAAGAGATATATAGACTTCTTCATATGAAGACTGATTGCCATTGATGCTATAGCATGGAGACTACAATGAAGCTGTAAATAGACAAAACTCAGTAAAGAAGAGTTTTGAGAGCAGAACATTACTATCAAACATGCCTTGACAAGAGGGTTGGAGCCCTTGGGGTTGGTGTCTCAGAAGTTTGAAGAATTGGTGTCCTTGGAGTTGGTGCTCCTATATCCAAGGTTGGTGCCTTGACAAAACAGATCCAGACAGTTTGCAGCCGAGGGTTGGAGCCCTTGAGGTTGGTGCCTCAAAGCTGGAAGGATTGGCTTCTTGGTAGTTGGTGCTCCTAAGTCCAAGGTTGGTGCCTTGACAAAACTGAGTTGGTGCTTTGGAGGTTGGAGCCTCACAAAAGTCCAAGTTGGTGCTTGGCAATAGATTGGAATCATATATATATATATATATATATTGGATCTATTTTATTGCAAAGATTATATTAATAAAAGCATTTATTCTCGTTGTTCATCTTGTGTTCTGAATATAAATATTTTAACTAGTAAAAATAACAATTGAAAATAAATATTGATTCACCGCCCCCACCAATATTTCCAACAATTGGTATCAGAGCCAGTAGCTTCACTCAAAGCCTAAATAGCTTGAAGGTTGATCTTTAGAGCACAAATGGCGAAGTCAAGGAAGAAAGTCTCCAATCCTCCTAAAGATGTGTCTCCCTCTACCACTGAAATAGAAGACAATCAATTTGAGATGGCTCCATGTTTCAATGGAAACTTTAATATATGGGAAGCAAGAATGAGGAATTTCTTAAAGACTCAAGCATTGAAATTTGGAAATCAGTGATTGTTGATAGCATGATGGATGGAGAATCCAAGGAGTACAATGCAAAAGAAATAAAGGCAATCTTAAATGGGCTACCTGATTCTATAAAGAACAATTTAGGAAACTGTTCGTCAACAAAGGGTATATGGGACAAACTTCATGACCTTCACTCAAAAGGAGCATTGACCATGACCATCAGTCAAGAAGATGATGGAATTCAAGAAGAAAATCCAGAACCCATCATAGAAGCTGAAAATGAGAATGATGACATCAAGGCTAAAGAAGACCTAGAAGATGAACATAATGAAAAAGATTTTGTAGAAGATCTGCTCGCTCAAATTACCGCTGCCATGGAAGAGATTATCAATTTGAAAATGGAAAACAAGGAACTTAAGAAGAAAGCACTAGCTGGTGACCAAGACCAAACAAGGGAGAAAGTTGACCTTGTCTGGCTTCAAATATAGGAAAGGGATGAAGAGCTTGCCATGCTTAAGAAGGAATTTCATTAAAACAAAAGAAAGCATCATGAAGAAGTCATATCCATGACAAATCAATTGGATAAAGCAAAGAAATGAGAAGATACCTTGTCAAGTCAACTACAAGAAGCAAGAAAGTTAGCACAAGGAGCTGAGAAGACAATGGAAGCATTATCTATCATAGAAAAATAGGTCGATGAAGCAGAAAAGGAGAGAAACACCATGATATGTCAACTAAAAGCAAAGGATGAAGAAATCTTCAAATTAAAATCTAACATCAAACTTCTCAAGGCCGAAACATGTAAAGCTACAAGGGTCAAGGAAGAAATGGAGAGCAGTCTAGCAAAGGAAAATGAAGAAATCTTCAAAATGAAGTCAGATATCATCTCCCTTAAAATAGAAGCAAATGAAGCTACTCATATCAAGGAAGAAACTGAGAAACAAGTTGCTAAGAAGAAATTAGAGTGTGAAAGATTGGAAGAAGAGACTGTCTTCCTCAGGAAAAAGGTTGAAGGGATGAACAAAACCATGAAGAGCTCTCAAGCCTTGGATGACATGCTCAGCCATCAAAGATGTCCATTTGATAAATCAGGTCTTAGGTATGCAGGTGAATCCTCAAACAAGAATGATAATGGTTCAAACAAAAGGGATGTGAAGAAGCCAGAAAGAAATGGTGGTGCTCCCAGTTCCCACAAAGGCAAGGAGAAAAATCAAGGCAACAATGGAAGAAATCCTGCTCCAAGAAGATATGTAGATAATGTCAAGGATGCTAGAAGCAATGGTTATCATCAAAAGGTCTCAAGACAGAAAGACTTCAGAAGTACATCAAGGAAATCTCCATCCCCAAGGTACCAAAGTTTATTTCTTGGTTATTGTTATTCTTGTACAAACTTTGGTCACATGGCGAAAGATTGTAAAGCATATCATAAAGATAGATGTTATGGTCCCCAACCATATCATAAAGATAGATATTATGGTCCCCAACAATTTCCAAGGAACAATTTTGCAGGAAGAAATCATGAATTCTTATTCATGAACAATGTAGAATGCTTCAAGTGTCATAA
The DNA here is from genome assembly GCA_000404065.3 of Pinus taeda. NCBI lineage: Eukaryota > Viridiplantae > Streptophyta > Pinopsida > Pinales > Pinaceae > Pinus > Pinus taeda. Next base: position 25,666 of record APFE031693032.1, read on the forward strand.
CATTGTTCATATGGCACGTGATTGTAACTTAACTTAGGCTCTTACACAAGCTAGAACCATGCAAAAGAAGAAAGTTACACAAGTATGTAGAAGGAAGCTAATACAATCCGAAAGTCCCTTGAACTCTCTTGCCAACAACACATGTTATTGGCCTGACTTTTGACAATCTAACCATTTCATAGGAAGACCCTGCCAAAAGAGATGATGCATACAGTTAGGGGGAGCTTGTGATTCTTGATCATTATTGCAGAAGCTATTCGTGAAAGGGTCCTTATGAAATCCTTATTGAGCTATATTAACAATCATTCTTTGATAAATATCATCTCTCAGGAGCACCCCATTGAAGAATTGATCTCTTAACTATTCTTTGAACTGTTGTTGATGATGTTTTTCCACTTGATCACTAAGTAGTAATTGGAGCAACAGAGAAGGTCATCTAATACTAGAGAAATAGGGAAAATAACTATGGTGCTGATATTACAGATGTGAAATGTTTCGACTCACGGATTTGATGTGAGAACATGTAGATTATGGACACAAATAGAGGCAACCTTCAAATAAACAGATACATTTGGGAATGAAGCATGAAGCAAGAGCAGTTGGCAGCGTCTAACAAAACTGGAGCATTGCAAAAAGATGCCAATCAGTAAAAAGAATTTAAAAGATAGTCACAGATTGGATATCAAAATCTGCTTGTGGAGATAACTTGCAAAGATCTTTTTTTCGAGAACACAAGGAAAAGATGGCTCATCAAAAGACTATAGAAAGGAGAATGTTGTGTAGTTGAATATAGCTCAGTAACTTAAGGAGAAGCACAAAAATACAAAGGAACTCTGACCTAAAGAGAGATAGCAAGAAAGACAATTTCAGTGGCATTTTCTCTTGATTCGGACTATGAAGGCCTCTTAATTCTGACCGTGGAGACAACAGAATATGGATTGAAGCATAAAAACCTGGACTTGATCATTTGGTGTGTGTGTATTTGCAATCTGTTTGAAAGCATTGAAGTGGAGCATCCTTAAGCATTAATGAAGCCATGATAAAGTAGTTCTGAGACATGAAGAGGGGATAATGTGCTAATTGATGATAAAGCATCAATCCCTCTATCTTGAAAAAAAAAGAAGAGCACTATTACAGGGGGAGTAACATACTCATGAAGATCTACTATTCATAAAGAACAGAAGCAGTTTGATAGGGGGAGTTCCTGAGCACTCATTTGCCATTGATGTCAAAGGGGGAGAGAAGAAGAATATTGCCATCAATAACGAAGGGGGATATTGTTGACTTGGATTGTCAGTGATGTCAATATGGCAATATTCTAGGAGAAGCAGAGTAGATCCATGAAGAAACAGGAGTAAGAAGCCAAAGAGCAAAGCCATCAGGAAAACCATCGGAAGAGCTCATTGGAAGCTTAGAACAAGAGCAGTAAAAGAAAAGCCAGAGGAAGAAGTTCAACGGAAGAAGCAAAGAGGAACACACAACGGAAAAAGGTAAGAACTAAGAAACAAAGAGGAACATGTAGTGGAGGAGCATAAACAACCATATCGGGAGTATCGCATGTATTATATGCCCAAGAAGTCCCACAAAGAGGAAGAGGTCATTGGAAGCCACGAGAAACAAAGGAAAACACATATCGGAGGTGCATAAGCGAAAGAGCAGTTAATAGAGTATTGTTCATTAGAAGGAACAAGGAGGAACACACATTAAGAGGAGAAGCCAACGGAAGAGTAGTTACAAAGGAGCCATATTATGAGATAGAGGAGGAATGTCAGAGAAGAGCTATTGGAGCAGTGTATCAGAAGCCATCGTGGAGCCATATTAGACCAGAGAAGAGCGAAAAGAGCTATTGGAGCGGAGAGTCGTTACTTTGTGCATCAGCGTGGAGCCATATCAAACCAGAGAAGAGCGGAAAGACCTATTGGAGCGGAGAGTCATTACTCCGCATTCAGCAGCCATAAGCGGGTTTGTAATAGTGGCAATGGTTTTTGGGTGGACGCTAGGCGGTAAGTGGTATTTAGAGGAGAGCGCTCGATTCCATTCAATGGGCGACACATATCACTCGAGTGGAGAGAGAAAACCACTTTTTCGGGTCGTTATTTCCCTTGCAAATTGCTCACCCAAAATTCACACAAGCCGTTGGATCCAGCGCGGGTTGATCGACGGCGAGGGATCAACAGAGGGTTTTGGGTTGATCGGGTTAAGTGTTGACCGTTGGATCGTGAGCAAATCAACGGTGGAGGGCTAATGAATACCACTTAATAGTTAATATCATATCATAAATTATAAAGGGATGGGACATTAAGTATGGGATTGCGATATATATATATATATATATATATATATATATATAGAGAGAGAGAGAGAGAGAGAGAGAGAGAGAGAGAGGACGAGTGGATACAATACTTGGGCCCGAGGATTCCATTGTAATACACTTTAAAGTTACATCGCATCCACCATATCGCAAGACTCTTATAAAGCCTTGCCACATTGAAAGTGCTGATTGCGATAATTTACAAACCCGATTGGACCATTGCAATATGATTTAATATATTATCGCATTCGTCGCATATTGCAAGCCTCTTGTAAAGCCTTGCCACATTGAAAGCGCCGATTGCGATATATATATATATATATATGGACCCAACGGAGTTATTAAAACAGGTTAAAATAATATCATGTCCAGGTATCGGGGAATTGGCTATGTTACGTGCAAATCTGCCGATTGCAATAAAGTTGTGAAGGAGCGGACCTGATGAAGTTATAGATGCGGGCATAATGCATTTGAAGTCCGACCTTATGTGTTCGGAGGGTGTTTTTCCGTGTATTCCTGTGTATTCTGATAAGTAATATTGCCCGGGTTTTTAAGGCCAAAAGCATAAATTAACGCTTCCGATAGTTTAGTGGGCCTGAACCATTGTGATAGCGATATGCAATAAGGTATGCCTCGAGAAACATGCATAGGCAAGGAATTAAGAAAAGGATGTCCTGCGTCATATAGGCACGAGTTATAAAAGACCTCCAAAAAGTTGCGATTGCGATTGGATAGTGACGTGGCATGTGGGATCTCTCTGTTGGTACAACCTCTCCAATGAAATCCTCCGTAAATAATGATTGAGTCTATTGTATAAATATTGAAGAAAAAAGGGGCCTTTCTGATATTTTTTAATATGCAACATTTCTTTGTAATTCGGCCTCTCTTCTGAATTTACGTGTCCTGTGAGTATTGGAACACTCAAATAGACAAAGGAAGCCATGGACTGGGAAGTCGAAGAATCAAGCGAGCGTAGATGGACGAGCGAGCGCAGAGGAAGCTAAAGCGACTGGAGGAGGGAAGCCAAAAGGTCGAGCGAGCGTTGAGGAAGCCGAAGCTCAAGCGAGCAAGGAGGAAGCCAAAGGTAAGGCGTATCAGGAATATAAAACCGAGAAGAAGGAAAGTTTAGAGGTTGGAAAAACTGTAAGAAATAGAGGCAGCAGTAGGTCCAACAGGACATGAGGAAGCCGAAGGTCCAGTAGGACAAGAGGAAGCTGAAGGTCCAGTAGGATAGGAGGAAGCCGATGGATGAGCAACTCTGTTGATCGGGCTAACCTGTGAAAGGCTCAGACCAGCGATGAATTAATCAGAGCTTAGTGCAACTAATAATAGACTCACTAAAGTTGTGTGGAGACATTATCAGAGATCATGATGGCTATTGCAGGCTCTGTGTGGACAGTATGAAGAGTTGTATAGACTTCTTCATATGAAGATTGATTGCCATTGATGCTGTAGCATGGAGACTACAGTGAAGCTGTAAATAGACAAAACTCAGTAAAGAAGGGTTCTGAGAGCAGAACATTACTATCAAACATGCCTTGACAAGAGGGTTGAAGCCCTTGGGGTTGGTGCCTCAGAAGTTTGAAGGATTGGTGTCCTTGGAGTTGGTGCTCCTATATCCAAGGTTGGTGCCTTGACAAAATAGAGATAGACAGTTTGCAGCGGAGGGTTGGAGCCCTTGAGGTTGGTGCCTTAGAACTGGAAGGATTGGTGTCCTGGGAGTTGGTGCTCCTAAGTCCAAGGTTGGTGCCTTGACTAAACAAAGTTGGTGCTCTGGAGGTTGGAGCCTCACAAAAGTCCAAGTTGGTGCTTGGCAACAGATTGGAATCATATATATATTGTATCTATTTTATTGCAAAGATTATATTAATAAAAACATTTATTCTTGTTGTTAATCTTGTGTTCTTAATATAAATGTTTTAACTGGTAAAAATAACAATTGAAAAGAAATACTGATTCACCCCCCCTTTCAGTATTTCCAGCACACAACCAAAATCGGGGTTGCCCTTGAAATACCATCCTTGGAACCAAATGGCCAGTAAAAGAGATCCTGCGAGACTAGAATCCAAGGTTAATTCCTATAAGGTGTCTAGGGGACAAAAGCACATACCTAGCCCATTCTTTTCGACAAATCCCCCCATTAATCCATGCCCAGAAGTGTCCATGATAAGCAAACTACAATACGCAATTTCTAAATGACAATGCATACCTTTAGATTCGGGAGGCCCACCTTCAAACATATGATCATGGCAAATGGGTGAGGGACCACATTGCTAGTTCAGGTGGCGGAGAAATTGGCACAATGAGCTAGCTGGTGGCTCCAATGGGTTGTTGGCTACTGGAAGAGGACCATCTTGGAAAAGAAATTCTCCTAGTGATATTACCCACAAAATGGTGGGTAACAAGTCGATGTTGTGAAGCTGTTGCATCAAGGTCAAAGTTGTGAAGCTGCTACATCAAGGTTGCAGCTGTGAAGCTGCATCAAGGTCGAAGTTGTGAAGCTGCTAGGCTGAAGCTATTGAATTTGCTAGATCGAAATTGCAGTCTTGAAGCTAGCTCGGAATTCTGTTGTTGAGATGTCGAAATATCTGGATTATTACTGTGTTGAAGTTGTCGTATAAGAAGAGACTACTAAATCATTTTGGAAGGTTGACTTGGTGGTGGAGGAAGGTTTGTTGGTCTAGGGTCTTGGTCTATCTCATTTGAATCGCTGAAGGAAAAGTTCTTGATTGGGTTTTCCCCTATATAGGGGTTTTGCCTTGGCTATGCGCCTACATCTGGTGTCCTTGATCTTGGTGTTTTGATTTTGGTAATTGCTTGATGAACTAAGATAAAAGAAGAACATAAGAAAAATAATAATAATTCAAAGAAATTGTAAGTAATTATCAACAAGGAAAAATATTTCTGCCTTTCCGATTTTCCAACATAGTATGAGAGCTGAGGTGAAGAAGAAGAAAAAGGCAACCTGCAAATCTATTGAAGGAAAAAGGAGATTGAAGGAAGATCATTAAAGGGATCATATAAGGGGATAATCCTACTATCTATAAGAACTATGTCTAACTCAATGAAGGGAGAAAACAAACTAAAAGGAGCCTCCAACTATAGGGCATGGAAAAAGAGGATAGATCTCATCCTCGAGAAGAATAAAATTTTGGATTTAGTTAGAGGAAAAATCAAGAAGCCTACAAATGAATCAAGTGAAGCAAAGAAAGCAAAATTCAGATAAACCGAAATATTGGACATGAACCTAATAGTGGATGGAGTAAAGGGCAGCCTCATTCCATATATATCCAACATAGTTTTCGCTCAAGAAATGTATGAGGCTCTATCCAAATTATTCACAATCAAGAACATTGGTCAAATAACAAGTCTCAAGAATGAATTAAGAACTATCAAGATGACGAAAGACGATACTGTGGCATCCTACTTTATAAGGATATCTAGAATCAGAGATGGACTCCAAGCAATAGATGAAGTTGTCCTAGAAAAGGAACTAGTAATTACCGCTCTTCTAGGACTACCAAAATCTTGGAGTGCCTTTGCATCATGACTTAACAATTGGAAGGATACACCAACATTTGAGCAAATGTGGAATGCACGCAGTCAAGAAGAAGCTCGAGTATTGTTAACTAACAACAAGAAAGAGGATGAAGAAGAAAACATCTCAAATGCCTATTTTGCTCATCATAAGAAGGGAACCTTCAAGAAGTTCAAAGGGCCAAATAAGAAAGTTGACCTATCCAAGATTGAATGTTACAATTGTTACGAGATTGGTCAGTACAAAAGCCATTGTCCAGAGAATCCAATATTAAGAAGAGAGAAAGGGAACATGCGAATGTTACCGCTGAAGGACCACCAAAGAAGAACAAGATGGAAGAGTCGAAAGTCAATGACTTATTTGCTAGAGATACTTAGGGACACTATCCCTTGCATATCCTTTTGTTTTAAGTTTTGAATTGTTTTCCTTTATATTTTGATTTCTAGAACTTGTAGGTCTAACATGTCTTGTTAGAACACCCTTTTTTTTAGTTGTAGGTTTCCCTCAAGATTTGATTAAGAGGGAGCTCCACTAATTTACCAAAAGATAAGTATTTTGTTCTTTGTTTCATCTTTTCATGTTTGGTTTCCTCACATCAAGACTTGTTTGAATGACATGCTAATAACCTTTTGTATTTTCCGTGTTAGGAAAGCTTATTGAATACTCAAGGATTATGGAGGAGACTTCTAAGCAGTGTTGTGAAAATCGCGATATTATCGCGACTTTATCGTCTTATTGCGAGTTTTTCAGCAGAACGAAAATATTGCGAGTTTTATTCGAAATTATCGCCAATATTTTTTTTGCCCGATTTTTTGGAAATTATCGCGAGTTTTTCAAATTATCGTGATTTTTTCCAAAAAAATAGTGATAAAATCGGAAATTATCGCTGGCAGTCGGGGCAGCGAGGTTTTATAAGGGATGCTAAATGTTTGAAATGCAATTTTTTTTTAAAGAAACAAATAATTTTGAGTGGGGCAACTTAATGA
>APFE031693032.1:50652-61855 GCA_000404065.3 Pinus taeda
AATCGGGTGTCAGGCCACGGATCAAGTGTCGGTAATACCGAGGAGAGAATGAACTGTCGGATCACTACATATCGTGATCGTCGGATTGTAAGTTACAAAATGTACAACGGTAAAGAAACACACTTTACCTAACTCTATACCTAACTCTATACTAGACCAAGTTGAACTTAACTATTTCCTATGTGTCGGAATATCCTAACACCAATTACCAAAACATGGAGATCACAAAGACATAAATAACACGAAGGCTCCAAGGCTCCCAGCTAGGCCAAAATCTCATAATCGGGGGAAACCCTATCGGTTTTTGGTTTTGATCGGCGGCAGCGAGACCGCTGAGGGCCAAAAGGCCATCGCTGCGCTAAAGGCGGTTTATGTCCATTGGCTATCGGAGGACGGGATCATCATCACGAATCTCTGGTATGCCGAGCTCTAGAAGCTTGCTGCGAATGCTTTCTTGGCGTAAAGGATTTTGTCGGTGAATGCCATGTTCACTCTCTGTAAGGCCACAGGGGTCGATGTGGCTGAAGTTGCGTATGCCATTGGGAAAGATTCTCGAATGAGACCTAGGTTTTTGAACGTCGGTGTTGGATTTGGCGGGCCATGCTTTCAGAAACATATCTTGAATTTGGTGTACATCTGTGAATGCAATGGGTTGACAGATGTCGGCAATTACTGGAAGCACGTTCAATCATATCAATGATTCTCAGAAGAGCAGGTTTGTGAATAGGGTCGTGTCGTCGATGTTCAATACAGTGTCGGGAAAGAAGATTATGGTCTTAGGATTTGCGTTTAAGAGAGATATACGAGATTATAGTGAAACTGCTGCCATTGATGTCTTCCATGGGTTGCTGGGGATAGGGCACAACTGCCATTGATGTCTTCCATGGGTTGCTGGGAATAGGGCACAACTGAGCAACCCTATTGAACATCTACAAAATATCCAGAAACCTCACCCATTTGTATTATATACACCAGCCACGTGTCAGTTTCTAATTAGGAAAAGGCAGATGAAAATGAAGGTCCGTGATTGGCGGGGGGTGAAAAATGTGTTTTCACCGAACTCCAGAGAGAAACGCTTATCTCTCACCCAACCCCACAGAGAAACGCCTATTGCCGTAATTAGAAAGCTTCTCTCACCTAACCCCACAGAGAAATGCCTATCGACGTAATTAGAAAACACCATTTTTATTTATTATGTGTTGTGTAGAGGATCTTCAAATTAAAAAATAAAAAATAAATTAAGTGTAGTTTGGGTTGAGTTAATTTTAATGCTGAATAAAAGAACAATTTGTTTTTGTTTATTGATAAGATATTTATTGTGTGGTGTGTAGAGGAGCTTCAAATTAAAAAATAAATTTAAGTGTAGTTTGGGGTTGAGTTAATTTTAATACCAAATAAAACAACAATTTGTTTTTCTTTATTAATAAGATATTGAATAAAAAAATAATTCGTTAGTTAATGTAATGCTATTACTAAAATTGTGTAATATTTAATAGAGTTTGGATTTTTTTTTTATATGACTTATATTTTTATTCTTTTTTCTCATTATAATTACAAGTTATTTTTCTTCTTTATCATTTTTATTTGACAAAGACTAAACTTCCACACAAATTAATTAATCTATTATTTAACAAATATTTATTATAAGACAATCTCAACACCTATATATATATATAAAATTAAATAGGCAACAAATTGAAATATTGAATTAAAAAAAATATTATCTAAATAAAAAACAATATTAAAAGGCTATCTTTCAATTTTTTTGAGACACATTTTTAAAAGCAAAACTAATATTAATGATGGATTTTTGAAGAAGTAATAAACAAAAAAAAATTTGAAGTAGAGTTTTTCATTTTTTTTTCTAAATGATATATGAAATTGAGACACATTTAAAAAAAAAGTAATATTAAGCAATGAAATTGTGACATTTAAGAAAAGTAATATTAATCATAGGCATGAAAAAGTAATAAAACAAAAAATTATTTGAATTACAGTTTTTTAATTTTTTTTAAAGATATATGAAATAGTATAATTTAAATCTTATATGTTATTTTATTATTTTTTGACAGTTTTTCTAATTGGATTGAGAGGCTTATTCTACAGCCCAGTATGAGTGGATGTATTTTTTGTGCTTTTTTATAAAAAAATGAAAAAAAAAACTATTCTAAATAGAAAAATAATGTCCGCTATAGTAAAAGAATGAATATATTGTAAAAGTTATTAGAAGTAAAAAATATGATTAGGATGTTCAAACTTTATAATTTAAAAAAAATTCTAGAGGATATTTAAATAAACTCTAAATAAGTTTGCAAGTGAAGAAATTTGATCCCTATATGTTATTTTGTTATTTTTTGACAGTGTTTTTTTAATGTATTTTAAATGTTAGATGAAATATGATTATTTTCGGAAGGAGATTCTCCTCCTTTTTTTCATTTCTTAAATAAAAAATCTTAATTTTCATTATAAAAAAATAAAAAAGTACATTTAATATGTGCACCATGTGTATTCAAAAAGTATGTGAAAGCCACCAAAATCCAACATATATAGGCTTGGTTTACAGGCCCTATCATGTCCATAATCTATCTCAAACAATATGTAAGAGCATCTAAATATACAAACTTGATTTAAAGCCCCTATTTTGTGCATGACTTGTCTAAAGTATATATGAAAGATCATTAATATATACAATATCCACCCAATGTATTGAATAAGAACATAAATAAACAATAGTAAAAAATAGATTAGCCGCCTTGCTGCTCTAATTGCAAGCCCTCTATGAAGGGCCTGTGATAGTATTATGGTTTTGAATATCCTATCTTCTCAATGGTCTTCCAAGTGCCCAAATCCTATAGAGAACCAACCTTAGATGTGTTTCTTTCGATGTAATCCTATGGAGTTTGTTGTTGTGTTCTTTCCATGTAGATGTGATGATAAGATATATGGTCAAAAGTTTGTCTACGATGATAAATTTCTTCTAAAATAGGAGACAATGTGTGCACGTGACATCTCTCAATATTATTCAACCTATTTATGATGATCATATAGTATCTAGAAATTTGTATCTCATAACATTCTTTCTCAATAGCAAAAAGGAAAAGAAGTTTAAGGCTAAGGATTTTTGCATAATTGTTGGATCCTCTACCCAATCCACTCTAAAGGTTGAAAGAATAATTTTCATGTAGGTAGAGAGTTGCCCCTCCCCCCTCCAAATTCATCGTCTATCAAAGAGGTCCTATCAAAATAGGCCCAAGGGAAAGAATGATCGATATCTTCTGCACTTATATTATGTGGAATATCCAAACCTCGTGCTGCCACAATATTAGGAGAGGAAGATTTGTCCTGAAAAATACCATTACTTCAAGAGAGCCACATGCCCCAATTTATGATGGGAGGTAGTCTTCTATACTTCTATTATGGGAAGGAGTTATGTTAAAGGAAGATAATTTTTTAAACAATAACAAGTAATTTTAGGTCTCATTTGATAACCAAAAAAATGATTAAACCTTTATTGTATCTTTGAGATACCTCATATAATACACTAGTTTAGTGGTTTATGCACATTGATTTAAATAATTTACAATTTATATCTGAATTTGTCTATGGTGGTGCAATGGAGAATATCCATTTGTAGACCTACAGATAAATCACCACATTGTGATCCATTACCATTGATAGGGTCTACGATACATATCTCAAGTTTGTGGTGTAATACTCTTAGGTTTGCGATATATCGATAATGTATTCTACAGTATAATACTCACGGATCTTTGGTGTAATACTTCAAAGTCTACAGTGGATACTCATGAGCCTATGTTGGATATACTATCAGGTCTATGGTGCATATGTACTCTTGGGTAAATCATACTTCTATGGTGTTTATCATATTTCTTCGGTGATATCTTTTGAACTCTATGGTGCCTAGTCTTGGCGATATATTCTAGGGTGATATATTTTGAAATTTTTAGTGCCTAGCCTTGGTGATAACTTCTGCTATGATATATTTGGTAGCCCAATATTGGTGTCAACATATAATACATTGAATATATATGTTGAACTTGGTGATCTCTATTATGCACGTAGTTTGAATGGATCTACATGGATGTAATTGCATTTTGTGGTTTATGTCACTTTTGATCGAAGATTGGGTTTGCAGTCTATACCATTAAACCGACCATAACTTTGCAATAATATACTTGTAAGATATTTAAATATGTTCCATCACTCATAATCTAAGTGCATAAGTTATTTTTATCTATTTTATTTCTTCTTGCTTATTATTTTTAGTTTTATTTGTTAAAATTATGAGCACCTCACCACATATGTCAAAAGCTCAACCTAACAAGGGGAGGTGGAGCAAAGTCACCCTACAACGTATTTATTATCATATTGATTCATTAGAAAAAACAAGGGAAGAAAGATACATGTAACATAAAATAGAATTAGCTAAAATGCTTGACAACAAATTCAATTTTTTAGAAAATAAAATATTAGGGTTCAAGAATGAAATGCAAAAAATGAAAGATATAAGAAATGGAAATTAGAAAAAAATAAATGGTTGAAGAGAATTGCACCTTGAAAAGTGAGATTAAAGATTTAAAAGAAGAATTAAATAAAAATTTGGCCCCAAGTAGCCCAAAGAATAAATTAGACATCAAACCCATCAAAGAGGAAATGAACAAGCTAATTGAGCTAGACCATGAGTACAATAAAAAAGTCTCGAATATTATAATCACTAGTATAAAAGAGCATAAAAATGAGGACACATTAGAAATAGTAAAAGAAGAATTAAAAAGTAAGTCACTAATTGAAACAACTTATCATAGAAGCAAGATGGTTGGGAAATGTACTCAAGCATAAAGATAAATTGATCCATGTTAGGGTTAGTTGTGGTGACCATAAATTTGGCATATTTAGTAAATATTCAAGCCTAAAAGGTACAAGAATATTTATAAATGCGGACCTCATCCTAGTAAACCAAGTTCATATAAGGAAGGAGGTTCAAAAAGTATTGAAAATGGACAATCATTAGAAATATAAAGCTATTATTAGGGATAGAGACTAAAATGAGAGTAATAAATAGTGTCTTGAAACACTCCAGATCCTTTTTTGGAACTGTTGTGGCTTTCTCATGGCATAAGGTTCTATGTTAAGTTGGATCCCAAGTGAAATTATATCTATATATATATATCTATATATCTATCTCTATATATATTATATATATTATATATATATATATATATATATAATCTATGTTATGAGTGCATTTGTTACATCTGATCCATCATTTCAAAAAGGAAGGAACCTGCTCTACATATATTTCTAGTCTTTTTGCTCCTACTAGCCCTATAAAAACAAATTTGTGATTTTTTTCTCTTATGCTATGACTCCAACATGCATAAATATGCCAAAAGACAAACAAAATGAAAAAACATTTACATGTTATCATAGTTATAACTCTAATCTTGGAGATTCATCTTCTATTCTAGACTCCTCTGATTGGGGGGTTGCTATTTTGTTCAAATATAGAAGTACTTGAGTAATTGTTGTTGCTTCATTACTTGAGGAGGCTGGTTCTAGGGATCTCATCTCTATTTCTATTTGTAGAACTTTTTTTACTTTTGAAGGCTATTGATCTCGTCTTGATTGCTTTGCATAATGGACCTCTCATGTATGAGTAAATCCAAAATTGTTGAAATGATGACAATGCTCTGATTATAATTCATATGTAGGGTGGATATTTCTTCTTTGAGGAGATTTAGTTCCTCCCTCAGCTGCCATATTTCTACATTAAGAGATTTGGCCATAATGTACCCTGATGCAAAATTAAGGTTCCCACACCAAAGGAACACAACCTCTTCTCTATACCACTTGAAAATTGTCTTATCTACATATGTGAAGTATACATGTTATAAGTGCATAGAATCACTTGCTAACTCAATAACTTTCCCTGATTTACTATCACATCCTAGATATCATTAGCAACCTTCGAAGGATGGCTCCAAGTCTTCTACCACGCAGGTTGAAAATTATGTTCCCATTGGATTGATAGAACAAAATTACTAGATAACAAATTTTTTATCTTTTTGATAGTGTGATTCCTAAGATTCAGAGCCCATAAGGTTATGAAATCACCACAATTATTCTCACGAATTGTATTTCCATTGATTTTTAACCATGGTGTGCACCAACATAGCTTCTGAATTTCCTTAATGACACTATATATTTGACTTGAGTGTGAACTATCTAGAGGAAATGTAAACATACAAGTCATCTTACTATAATTCAATGTGTGACTTCCCCAACACGATTTCGATCATTAGTAGATTAGCTGCATGTTTGAGTGTGATAAATGGAGTTGTAGTAGGTCAAATTGAAGAATTGGGTTGCTCCAAATCTTGATTCAAGTTAGATGTGATTTTCTCTGAGGCTATAGGACAATTTGGTCATTATTTACCTTTTAATGAATCCCAAGCTCACCATAATATAAATGCTTGTTTATTTCTTATTGTGTACCTTTCCTACGTTGCTAATTCCTTTTCCCCTATGCAAAATAAATGATTGGGATACATGTATGACCTCCCTCATTTGTACTAGAGTTATAATAATCCCATGTCATCTTGCTTCCCCCTTCATCGATACAAATAGAGAGACGATCCTTAATTAATCTTCACTTTCTTAGAAATTTAGTTACCGAATGAGCCCCGAGGGTTAGCTCAATCGATCGAGTCCCCCTCATTAAATCACATTTTCTATTGAGCAGTCACAGGTTCAATTCTCTCGACACTCTCGGGGTTAGGCTCTATGGTTGAGCTGGTAGAAAGTGATCCCTTAAGGTGGATCTTCCTGGCACAAACATTTTTTAGACGTAGCGGTCATCGATCTCAGGGGTTCATGAACTAGATAGAAAAAAAATCTATTTACTGAATGCAGGCCTTTCCCAATGTCATCCCCACATTCCCACTACGTCATTGCTATGTACTCGCTTTGTACATACTTGCATCTAAGGACATAACATATGGGAAAATACATGGGGCATCTCTTCCCTTTATTCAATTCTACATATGGATTATATCTTGCATTGTATGGAGGCCTTGGTTTCACCATGTGGACATCCCACGTCAGGGCATCAATCACGAGGGCTTCACTTAATGAACCTTGGACATATCACGTGCGTTTGTGGCATACCAAAAAATACCCTTAATTTGACTACATATTGGGAAATACCTATAAGAATCACATTATTTAACCCCTTACTAATATGAACCCAATACACCCTCCCAATTTTAAAAACCCCTACTTTCACTAGATATTGTAGGTATCCATTTTTTCATTAACAATTTTTATACTCCTTTATATTTTTTCATTAACTTTGAGCTCCATTTTTTATACCTTCCAATATAAAATCCCTTTACTCCTTATATATCCCACAATATATTATGTCATTTTTTCCTCAATATATATCCTCCAATATGAATGCACGTGGTATGGTATTTCTCCCCTAGTGAAGCCCCCGTGGCATCACTGCCTTTGTGAATTTTTATTTCACTTAAGGTATGTGACATATTGTTAATGCATTATTAATTTTTAATACCCCAATCTCCAATGCAACACCTTCATTTGTGAATGTGTGTGTCGGGAGATTGCACTACCTTAGTATATGAAAAATTTCAAATGTTTCAAATTGATGCAACATCCCCTAAATCCTATTTATTAGTGCTTTTAAATGTTTATCTTTTGGAGGAATATTTTTAATGAGACTTTGTACAATAATTAGAGAGTACCCAATGATTGTGATGTTTTGAAATCTTTGGTTTTTAACTAGCATCAAACCCTATAGACGAACATAATATTCAACTTGGTTGTTTGAATTCCTCCCTAGATCCATGAGAAGGTTGTTTCTATTTTTTCATCGGGGTAAAAGATAGCCCCTCCTGCTTCTGCCACCCCTGGAAATTGATATTAAGTTTTAAGTTGAATATTAGGAACATGATTAGTCCATGAGGTCCCTCACATAGATGGATTCATTCTGTGGTCATCATGGAAAAACAAATTGTCCACGGAGTAATTGGAGAAATAACCTATTATTTCAAATAGAATGTTTCTCCTCATAGTCAGGATCATAAATATAGACTCCCTCAATCGATACTCTTATCACTCTGTAATTTCCCAACGTTGTGGAGAGAAACCTAGAGGTAACCACAAAACCACTTGCAAAGTTGGAATATAGCCCTTCCAGCTTCAGAGAGGGATCTCTCTATTTGATTTTAGATTTCTGTTTTGAGATATTAGGCTAGTTATTGAGTTCTGAGTTTGTTTTTTCTAAATATTTGGTTGAAAACTGCAGGGAAAGTCCATTGGGCATGGAGTCATGAGTGTCAGGGTGATCAAATACAAAAATGAAAAAACAGATGTAGCAGGGCAAGGTAGGCCAACTTTTGGATCTTTAGAGCATTTGTGGAGTGAATGGGATGAAATGATTTAGATTCAATTAAATATAGAGCATGCTAGGATGAATTCTATACTTAATATCAGAGTGAAAACATAAATATTGTTTATAAGCTAGAGCAGAGTGTATTTAAACAATTTCAGCCCTTAATCTTCTTTAGACAATAGATACATAAAAACATGTGGAAAAATGGGAAAATAACAATTTCACATGAGAGGAGACATCACTAATTGCTTGACACAAGAATCCTGGAACAAACGTTTTGTATTAATGAAATTGCTCACTTCAGTACATGCACAACTTACATCAAAAGGTCTGCTTTCTTCATACAAGTTCCAACCTTTTCTAAGTCTTATTTCTGAATATTTATATGAAACTATCACATCTCAGGTCGAATTTCAAAATAAAATATATTTACAAATAATATCTGTTAAAGACAGATATTTTAGATATAGAAGAAGAAAAATAGGGAAAATCTACTGAAATTTGCTGCGATGTTGAGGCTATGTAGGAATCTGGTGATGACTATAGTTATTTCTCTGCAAATATTGTTCCTTTGATGTCAAAAATTTTGTGCTTCAGCTACACTTCATATGATCAACTCTAGCAACCAATCCCACCTTTCTTCACTTGGGATAGAAAAGTTAACCATATTTCTAAATATTTCATCCACTTCGATGTAAGTGTCAAAAGTTGGCTTATTGACAAAAAGGTGGTGGATTTCATGTTGGAAATTCAAATCAAATTGTATTCCCTATATGAATGATTCTTCACTTAGAATAACTCCTTTGGCTTTTACAAACTTGGAGGCATCAACACCTATGTTGCATAACTGTTCTTGGTAGTTTTCTAATGAGATCAATTTTCCATTAGAATTCCTCAGAGCAGGTAAACCCTTTTCTTGCAGCAATGTAAATTTTCTGTTGAACCTCCTGACTTGCAACTCAAGGTCTTTTCATTTATTCTCCAGCTCTATCATCAAATTCTTTTTTGTTAAGACCTGCCTAACCTCCATGATTGTTGTTGTCCTGCCTGGAATATTAAGGTATTCTAGTTCCTCCTTGGTCTTGGAATTCAATAGCTTGAAAATCTTTTGTGCCTCTTCTAGTCTATGCTCCAAATATGCCTTTGTGTTATGTATTGCTGTTTTGACTTTTTGCACAAGTTCTCCCTGCTCAAAAGTAATCTTAATTGAAGGCCACATATCTGTTATGTTGGCATTTATATTCTTCCAAATACTATTCTTAGCCTCTGCCAACCTCTGAATGAAAAGGGACTGGTCTTCATATTTATGTATCTGCTAGATGAACCTGTAATTTTTTTCTGCATTTCTGACAAATATGCATTGTCATTTTTAACCTTATTCTCCTCCATCCGAGTTAATGTTTTTGACAATTTCTCTTTCTCGGCCTGAACTAATCACAATTCATTCAGAGCTCGAGTAAGCGCTTCTGTCGACTCTGAAGCTGTGGTCTTTTTTGAAGTTTCTGCTACTGTTCTTGTGCCTGATGTAGATGATCTTGTTGCTTCCCACGGTTCTTTTTCTTTCAACAATGCTTCAATTCCCTACTCCATATTTTGTATCTGTGCATTCTCGTCAACCACTATAGTAAATAATTTTTCTTTCTCCATTTCTATATTGGCAATTACTTTAGCTTGAGGATGTTCTGTAGAGGGTAGCTTTAGTTGCTTCCTCAATGCTTGAATGTCTGCTTCCTTTCACTTTATGAGCTCTTCTGCTGCTTTGATATCCTTAGGGTCATGTCCTAGATTTATGATCAAATATTCTCTAGATTTGATCCTTTTGTCCTTAGCAAATGATGACATCTTCTCAATCTTTAACTAAGAATTCATGTTATTCAAAGATGACTGTAATTTGGAAGCAATCATGGTTGAACTAGTAGGTGTTGAAAAGATTAGTTCTCCTATTTTATTGTGCAAATTTATTTGATCGATTTCATGTATATTCCTGGTACCAATTGAGAAAATGGAGGCTTTGTAATCTTCGTCACTCCTGGGAGCTGGTACTAAAGGTTCCATAAAGGCCATTTGGAACTGTCCTTTCTCTGAATCGAATGCAGAGAGTAATTTATGTTGTGTTTTAGTTGTTTGTTTCCTGAATTCAGAGTAGGTGGAAGTCTTCAAAGATTCATTCTTCAATTTTATCTCCCGATATCTTGAAAATATACTCTGCTGAGTTGAAATCTGGGAAATGGATGATATTGTAGACTGGACTGTTGTTTCTGCAGTAGGTGATTATACTATTTCTTACATTTGAGTAGGAGTGATAGGAGTTCCTAACAAAATCACCGTGACTGTTTGTTGTGTGTCCCCTTCCTCTAGAGTTTCATATTGGATAGTAATTACCTGAGGCTTAAACTGAGGATTGACTTGAGGATCTGATTTTTGAGCAGTGTTTGAGTCCTTTTCCTTTCAAAAACAATAAACTCTATGATCCAGGTGGATATTGGTGGCCACCTGCCAAGTCCACCTGGACCCCCACCTCAACATTTTCAGTTTCCTTAATTATAGCGCAGTTTACTATTTTTAGCAGTTTTTCGGGTCCGGAACTTCCGGAGCCGTTTTGAGGCCCTAAACGACGTTTTTTGGGAAATCTTGCTCCACGATTTTTTACATAAAAAAATTGTCTTTCCCGTCGTAGTCCTCGGAGAGATATTTCTAACGGGCTATCATGCGCGTCAAACGGAGATCGTATGCCAAAGTTACGACCCCGGGAAGTTGATGTACCAATTT
>APFE031693032.1:61865-143176 GCA_000404065.3 Pinus taeda
CTTTATGATTGCACACACACACACACACACACACACACACACACATATATATATATATATATACATTCGCGTTTCCCCGTTTCCAAAATTTGGGGAGGTCGCGTTTCGTATCGCTTCTCGTTTTGGAAACTCGTACCCGTTTCCCCGTTTCGTGCAACTTAGATATTAGCAAACATCGCGAAGTCTTCCTCTAGCTTGGAGGAAAGCCTATCGATCTTTGCAGAAGCTGCCTGCTGGTCCTACTTCTCCTACTTGGCCTTCTTCCTGAGAGGACACTGGGTACTGTAGTGATCGAGCTCACCACACTTGAAGCACTTGACATTTGACAAGCCCTTCTTCTTCTTTCTCTGCTCCCCTTGTCCCTGACTGGGACCCTTAGATGCAAGGGCCACATTCTCCTCTTCCTTCACTGACTTCTGTCTGTTGCTGCTGCCACTGATGGAGCTTTTTAGAAGAGCTCGCCTTGATTCCTCTTTGTGCAAGTTAGCCCACATCTTTTCCCACTTTGGTAACTTGTCTCTGCCTAATATGCTTTGGACAAAGACCTTCCAGTCCTCGGAGACACTGTTGAGTGCCAATCTCACTAGCTCTGTGGGTTGAGGCGCTACCCCAACAGCTGACAAGTGGTCTCGGACCTCCTGAATCCTGGTGAGGAAGTGGTCTATGCCTTGCCCCTTCTACATCCGGATGAGCCTCATCTTGTCCTCAAGGTACATCTTCCGCTGCTCGGAAGTACCCTGATATAGCGTGGCGAGAGCATCCCACATCTGCTGACAGTATCTTTGCTAGCTATATGCGAGACTATATGATCCCGGACTCCGTCTAGGATCAATCGCTTCGCCCATACCATCTCTTTTCTGTACTCTTTCAGTTGATTTGCATCCTGAGGAATTGCCACCACTACATCAATATAGGCTTTTAGGACATATTCATCTAGAAGGAAGGACATCCTTGCCTTCTAGATGATGTAGTTGGAAGCTCCATCCAACTTGTCCTGATCATGAAGCCTAGCAGTGGCTATCTCAACTAACTGTCGAAAACTTCTTCTTTCCTTTTACTCGGCCGCTGTTATGCTATTCACATTCCCTTCTGGAGTGAGAAGATCTGCTCACAACGACTACCGATTTGCAAGGAAAATTGAACTTCTTGAGACTAGAAGTTCCTTGAGGAAAATTTTCCCTCTGTATGTGCTCTTCTCTCTTCCACCTCGACACTAGTTTTGCTCTAGCGAACTGTTGCCAAAACCATTGCGTCCAGCTAGAGATCTGCTCAATGAAAAAGTTTGAGCTGCTCCCTTTGATTTTGAAATCACTCGATCTGGAAAGATCGAATTTTCCCTGCCCCTCACTCAGAAAAAATAGAACCTCCACAAGTAACTCGGTCTCCTGGCAGAATGACTGCGCTGCGCTTGGGAATTTCGACGCTCTGCCCACACTGAGCAATGGAATTCTTTCTTTTGCTTCTGAGCTCTTCGACTGATCAACTGCGCTCTGATACCATGTGAAAATTCCATAACCAGAATCCTATTGCAGTGACTGATATTACTTCTCCTAATTGTTAATTAATTAACAATTTATCTGCTATGACAAATATTGAAATAAATACACTACAACCTTCACAAATAAAATTTTGTGGAAAAATAAAATGCTGGAAGTTGAGAAATGCTAGCACACACACATAAAAATAACACAATTATTTTTGTTCAAAAATCCCCGGAAAAATCCAACTTGGGAAATTCAGTTCATCAATTGATGGTTTTATTATCATGCAACAGTGAGAAATTCTGAGTACAACTGGATGCCAAAATATGACAATCCTACAGAGAAAAATACTGGCAAAAATCTAGTGAGGAATTTTCCTCACCCCACAGGCAAACTCTTGACACGACTTGCCTTCAGAAATTTGGCCCTCTGACCCTCTCCATAAGCGTCTGCGCTACTCTATGCAGCCCGTTGGACGTTTAGCCTCAAACCGGTCTTTGATGAAGTTGTTCTGCCTTCTGCTGGCTAGAAAGATGCTTCTCTGGCATTTTGGGACTCCTTCCCGGCCTATGGAACTGAAGACGTCTCTCCTTCTCAGCAAATCAATCTTGCCTCTAGAGGCTGCTGCGTTGCCCCAACGTCAGCCTCTCTATGACTCTTTTGCCTCTCTGCAAATGCACTCGCTAGATCTGGAATGCATCCTCCAACGTCATTGTCTCTGCCCCTCTCTCACTGCTTCGATCTCAAGCTCTCTCTCTGGCAACTGACTGCTGCTACTTAGGAAATCGATTTGGCAAGGAAATTGAATTGCTCAAGTGTTTCTCCATCACCACATCAACCTCCTCTTATAATCCTCTGTTGGAGCACCAACGACAAATATTAAAACATAATTGATGGCTAGGATCATCTCTGGATCGATCCGTGTGAGTTTCTAGATGATTCTCGCCTTGCCTTAATTAACACTGATTAATTAACCATATTCCCTAAGTTTAGACTTGGGAAATATTTCAAAACCGGTTAATAATCTAATTAAGTCATTTCTAGGTGAAATTTCCAGAAACGATTTCTGGGTTTTGGAGATCTCATGTATTCTAGCCTCTCCACAAAATTTCAAGGCTAGAACACATCCGATGCTACAAAAACTAACAATGATCACCTTCATGCATCCTTTCACAGCAGGAGATCCTTCCTTTCGATCATGCTTTTGAGGTAGAGTACTCATTCATGATATCTGCAACCATATGACATGACTCTATTTTATCAAGTACAAGCATAAATATCTCATCTCTTTCTTTTGGTCATCTAGACTTCCTTCAATAGCTTCCTTGATGAAAGAACTTCAATCACTTTGACTTGCTTCAATTCACTTCTTTTGACACCATACCATCATTCCATGAATCCCATACAAGGTGGGATTCTTGGCGAGACACTTGCTTCTTCCAGTAGGTGAACCTTCAGATGAAGATTCCAATGGAGGATCTTGATCATCCTCATCTTGCAAATGCTCCTTTTTTAATGATGTATGATGGACTCTATACTAGATGACTTTCTTTATCCCATAAGTACTACTTATGCTTCTAATGAGGTTACCAAGAGCTACATCCTTCTATAGGTGACAACAATAGACTTCTATTTCAACTACTTTTCATGCTTCTTTATGATGATGTCACGATCTCTTGCTTTCAATCGTATGCTCCTATGATGCCATCTCCTAACATGATGCATCCTATCATGCTTCTAATGATTCCTACCATGATAGTTATACTCTACAACATAAAACTTGAATCAAAAACTTGAAAAGAACTAAGTGAGGAAGACTATCTCAATCATAGTAGAGATCTTTCACTTCCTCCTTGAATTTCTTCTTTTCAGCTTCTTCCACTTCTTCAGTGATGTGGGTTTCTTCCCTTCCTCTTTTGTTGTTGTCCTTCTTGAGCTTTGGACAATCTCTCTTGTAGTGCCCATATTCATGACAACCATAACATTGAACCTTCGACATGTTCTTCTTCTTTTTCTGAGGACCAAGCTTCCCAAGCTCCCCTTTTTTCTAGCCATGGCAACAAATGCTTGAGCTTGCTCGCTTGATCCTACATCGTTTTTTTCCTTCAACTTTGTTTCTTTGATTTTGCACAATGACCATAGTTCATTGAATGGAGTAGCTTCCTTCTTCCCATAGATGCTTGCTGTGAAGTTGCCCCATTCCTGTGGTAGTGCATTGAGTACTATGGTAGTCATTTCCTTGTAAGACATTATTTCTCCAAACTCCTGGAGTTGGTCTCTTATTCTAACATCCTCATAAAGTATGAGGCTATTCCTTCTTCTTTTAATATCCTCATCTTGTAGAGCTTGAGCTTCTTCTTTTGGCGGTTCGACAATTAAACCCTTAACATGACCAATGACCTCATTTTCTATGAGGATCAAATCTATCCTATTCTTCCATGCAAGAAAGTTTGACGACCCAACCTATTTGTTCATCACCTTGCAATATGAAGGCATTTTGACATATTCAAATATCGATATAAAAATACTTACTTGTCAAGTGAAGATACTCCTAGATGATGAAATCTTCAACTTGATGCCTTCTTGATTTTGATGATGATGTAGATAAGTGAAAATGTCTTTCTTCAAAAGTGATCCTTGGCTCAAAGGGAGATCACATTGATTCCTTGATGATGATGACAACAATTTTTCCTGCTTTTCTTCCTCCAAGACAACGCTAGTTAAAATTGTTTCACAACCTCAAATTTCGTCCCTTCTTTAGAATTTTGGCTTTTTTAGCAGTTATGTAATTTTAGCCTTTTCTGCAATAACCCTAGTTCACATGTGTGGCTAGAAGATGGAAAAATTTGCCTCTTTTCTATTTCTCTTGACTTTACTTCTTTTTCTAGTTATTTCATCTTGCAAAGGAAACCTTTCTTTGCACAAAACTTGATCCTTGATAATGGCTGTAATTCGATACTTGCTGCTGCATAAGGATGTCTTAATACTTCGTGTGTGTGGAGAATATAGCCCAGAAAAAACAGACCCAAAAGTTCTTTGCTCTTCCTTCCTTGTTATAATGATTGTAGAAAGTGTGGGTTTCCCAAAAACGCTTCAAGTGTGGAACCCTTCGTTGGATGAGCTAGGGTTTTGAGGTCTTCTTTGATGCTCTTAATTATTCTCTTTCAATATGATGAGAGGGTTAGTCCTTCTTGATGATTGATGCTCTTGATGTTTCCAAGATGAGCTCTTTATACTTCGGCCCTAGAGTATCCTCCTTCGTGTTGCCCTTCCTTGATGTAGTCACCTTAGCTTTGATACCATGTTGAGAAATCTAGGGGGGCAACAAGTGTAGGTGATTTCTCTTGCTTTGACAATTACTTGTGATGTATTTTTACTCTACTTGATTAACTTCTTCTTTCCTTATTATTACTAGTGTTCTCTATCATCAAACAACTACCAAATCATAAAGAACAATGAGATAATAGGACTCAAGATATAGGTGATCAGCCAAGGCCAAAACCTCTCTAATTGAGAGGAAAGCCCACCCATAATCCTTCTCTTCTTATAGAACTTCAATTGACAAATTCCAAGACCTATGACCCTTGACCAAGACCCTTCCAGACCAAGTCATCCTTCTTTCTTGATGAGCTTTCCTTACACAACTTCTAGCAATAAACTTTGGCCTTCCGACAACTTCTCCAGTAACTTCAACCCCAACAACAATTTCTGCAACTTCAACCAAGCAGCTTCATAGCATCAACCTTGATGCAACTTCAGCAGCTTCGACCTAACAATTTCACAACTTTGATCTAGAGGCAACTTAACAGCGTCGACCATGCAGCGTCACAACTTCAACCTTGTAGCTTCACAACTTCGATGCAGCTTCAGAATTTCGTCTAGCCCATAAACTGTAGAAACCGTAATGAAAGGGAGAGAGAGACAGAGAGAGAGAGAGAGAGAGAGAGAGAGAGAAGCCCAAAAACTTCGATCTTGATCTTCTTCTTCTTCTTCTTCGCCCTTTTCCAACTTCTATCTTGAGGAGATCGAACTTGCTTAAGTGAGTGTACAAATGTTGTCGAATTCCTTCTTATTTATAGGCTTGTGAGGGGTATGAATTGCTATCTTGAGGCTGACCCTTCCCTTCATGTAGGCTGACTTGATCTATGTGCCATGACGAGGCCTTGGAGGGTCTTTTGACTCTATTTTGACTCAATAAATTTTTCTTTACAATATGTAACATGCCCAAATGGGTCTTCAATACATAACAACGTGTTAATTTTAGATAACAATGGTATGTTCTATGCTTAGCATAATTTACTTCAATGTTCCTTTGGCAACCCAATGACAATTTCCAATAATTTTCAATAGAAATCACATTAACCATTAATCACATTGATAGTATATGTAGATAGAACATAAAAACATATGCAGAAGACAAGCCAAGACAAGAGGACACCAGATTTGACGGATGCCAGGGAAAACCCCCAATGTGGGGAAAACCCTTTAATCAAATCTTCTTATTATTATTCAATAGTTCAGCAAAGAGAGTACAAAAGTCAAATAGATTAGCCCAATACAAAGTCAAATCGGCCCTGTCAAATCCTGCAGTCAAACTTCAGCCCTAACCAGAAAGTCAATGCTGGTCAATTCAACAGCAAGTCATCTCCTTTGAAGCTCGGTCAAAGGCAGATTAATTCGGCCTCCATCAAGAGTCAAAGTCAACCCAAAACAGTGCCACAAATGCTAGGCAAATTCAGTCAAATAGTTGTCAACCCTGCAATCAAACAACCTTGAAGTCAACATTGGTCAAATAGTCCCAAACACCTCGATTTCTGTACCAAGTAATGCAGCCTCAAGAGAGCGAAATTCAGCCCCAAAAAACGCAATAAAACTCAGTTAAAACAATAGTGGTCAACAATCTAAAATTTTCGTCTTGTTTCAGCCTAGAAAAACAGTTCTCCTAGTGGCACATGTGAGAGAGAGAGAGAAGATTCTCAAGCTATACAAAACAATCTATAGTGGAGAGAGAAGGATGATGAAGTGAGTGATTTCCAAATGAGGAGAGAGGTCTCTTCTATTTATATACTTTGATGTGGGTGAAGAGACACATCTATTGGGCTCCTTGAGCCTGCATTAAGCTAACGCCGACCTTAACAATTTGTACATGTGAGAGAATAAATTCAAAATCACACTTCTGCTTGTCCAAATGAGATGATCTTTATATCAAACTTGGACCTCAGGGATCGAATGCAATAATCATCTCCATCATATGAGCTATCCCAAGGTGGAATTTGGCTCTAGTTGCCAACTTTAACACAATGACTCAATTGACTTTATGACAAAACCTAGAAGCACTCAATGGGTGCTTGCCCTAAAAATAAATTTCCCTTGAGCATGAAACCCATGCCTCAAGAATACAATTAATAAATCTATATTTCTTTTTTCATTAAATACATAAAATCACGATTACATATGCCATTATGAAGACCGAACCTAGTTGCATATTTCAACACAGACAAATTCGAGTCACTCTCAGTTAGACTGTTAAATAGCTACGTTACCGGATCCGACAGCGGAGGGTCATAGATCTTCGTATCCTCGGATCTGATCCGGATCCGGATACAGAGAAATACGTGGAAAAAACGGCACGTGGCGGATGGCATTTTTTGGAAACGGCTCCTCTTTGCCAGAAACGTATGCGTATTAGAATGCCGGAACCCGCATAACATCTGCCTAAATTTTGAAACCCGAAAAAGCGAAAAAGTAAAATCTGCGTTGGAGTTTAGGGTTTTTGGTTTGTACACTAGTTAAAGTGAGGTGGTCCCCCTTTGGTTGGCAGTGCACCCGATAGGCGAAACAGAAGCGTTTGGCGTTTACGGTTTAGCTTTCAGTGTTTTGGCGTTTAGCTTCAGGGGGCCCAACGTTCAGGTTCAAGTTTCAACGGCTGTCGGCTGGACCAGAAAACCGCGCAAGGTATTTTAAGTTTTTTATGGAATGTGTTGAACCCAGAAATCTTTCCTAGGCCGCATTGTTTTTATATAAACACAGCCGCATTGTTATTACCAGGACAATAAAATATTAATACCTCCATGTAGCAGTTCGAGGGTTCCAACTTCCACGCAACAGTTCGAGGGTTATTACCAGGACCGCGATAGACGCATTATTAGTTAGAACTTATCAGCATTATTACGGTTTATGATAGCCGCATTAAATTTTTTTTTATTATCAACGTTTACAACTTTACGGTTCGGGTTATATATTATTATTATCAGCGTTTAATAGTTTGTAAACACAGGAGCATTTATATATAATATTATCAGCGTTTGCGTTTATTATAAAATATATATTATCAACGTTTATAAATTAAAATTATTACTATCAGTTTGATAAATTATTAAATTATCAGCGTTTAGTTTAAATTTATCAGCGCTTATGTAATTTGAAAATATATATATATATATATATATATATAATTTAAATACTAGCCATTAACTTTGGCTTTGTAGGTTAAGCTGAAGCATTGTTTCTCGGATGAGATTTATTAAATTATTTCTTCACAAACAGCACGCCCCATCTGCTTTGTTGGTTTGTCAACTGCTTTAGCCTTTAGCCAATGCTTAGTAGGGGTTACTTATAAAATATAATCCCTATTTGACTTTTCAATAATTTGAGTATTTGTCATATGATTATTAAAATTTATGTAATATTGCCATTGGATAGCAAATCCTGCTTTGAGGTTTTACCAACCATATTGGATATGCTGTAGTTTCATTAACTTTCAAATGAGTTTTCAAATGAACATTTAAAAGAAATCATATATATTTTAATTTTAGCTTTTGGTATTGATATTTTGATATATACATAATATTATGATAATAATATATATTATATTATAGCTTTCAAATGAATATTTAATTTTTTAAAATCTCATATATATTTTAGTTTTTGTCTATTGACATATATATATTAGTTATTAACTTATTTAATTCAAATTGTGTATGGATAATTATTAAATTTTAATACATTATATTTTGAATTTTATATGCAGTTGTGAGTAAGTTACGTAACCTATATATCATTATGGAGCCATCACAACGCGAGCAGAGTGAAGGGGAAATCATCAAGACAGACCCAAAATCTCCTCTATGGCAGTATGTGGAGATTATTGGAAAAATCGCGGAGGTGGTTCATTTAAATGGAAGTGCAATGAATGCCAAGATATAAAAAATGGATCATATACTAGAGTGAAGGCCCATCTCACTGGTCAAACTAACACAGGGGTGTAAGTATGCACCGGACCAAAAGATGCAAATGACAAACTTGGCAAAGGTTTGAGTCCTGGAAAAATGCAATTCTATGCATCTTTGCAGGATGTTGCTGATAGGAAGTATGCTAAGGGAAAATACCCTGTGCAAAGCTCTACAGCTAGGCCTCCATTGCCATCTAGGCCTACTGCCACAACTAATAAAAGGCCCACTTTTGGCCCTCTTGAAGCAGCATTCAATAATCAAGGTAGAGAGGTAGCTGATGAACATGTAGCTCGTTGCATCTATGCAAATGGGCTAGCATTCAATTTCGTGCGTTCCCCTTATTGGCAACAAATGATTAAAGCAGTGAATGAAGCGCCGAAAGGGTACAAAAGCCTTGGATATGAAAAGGTCCGCACTACTTTGTTGGCATCAGAAAGACAATCTGTGGATAGACAGCTACAAGCAATCCGGGATACATGGGCAGAAACAGGGGTGTCCATCATTTCTGATGGATGGAGAGATCAAAGAAACCGTCCATTAATTAACGTTGTTGCAGTATGCCCCCAAGGGGCAATGTTTTTGAAAGCTGTTGATTGCAGTGGAATAGAGAAAGATGCATCTTTCATATCCACAATTCTTATTGAGGCAATAGAAAGTGTGGGGCCACATAATGTTGTCCAAGTCATTACGGACAATGCACAAGTTTGTAAAGTTGCAGGTTTGATTGTGGAGGGTCAATATGATCACATCTTTTGGACTCCATGTGCAGTACATTCACTGAACCTTATGCTTGCCAAGATTGGTGAGATTGAATGGATTAATAAAATATATGTAGCAACAAAGGAAATCCAAATGTTCATAACCAATCATTCAATGTCCCAGGCCATTTATAGAGGTTTTGCAAAGTTGGAGCTACTAAAGGTATTTTCTTTTAATCAATATTATTTCTCATTTCAATTTGAGATTTGACTTTTGTACTTTTTGAAACTTGTTTTGCCTCCCACACTCTTGTCATAAAGAGGCTTGTGGAGGTGAGACAAGCATTACAAGCAATGGTCATTGACCCTCTTTGGTAATCATGGAGGACTTCCACTTCTGATAGAGGACAAAAAATCAAGTCCATCATTCTTGATGATGCATGGTGGGACAAGGTCCAATATCTTCTACGGTTCACTGAACCAATCTTGACCTTGATCAGGGCATTTGATACAGATACACCTTGCTTGGGGGAAGTTTACGAAAACATTGATAGTATGTTAGAGAGGATAAGGGAAATTATCAGGGCAAGTGAAAATGACCCTGATGAAACATTCTATTATTTAGTGAAGGACATAGTTACATAAAGGTGGAACAAAATGACCACACCATTACACCTTCTGGCATATGCATTGCACCCTAAATACTATCATTCCAAAGTTTTGTCTTTACTAGGTAGAACAACACCAAACAAGGATTCTGAAGTGGTACAAGGATACAAAACAGCTTTGAGAAAAATTTATAGAGATATGGGAGTTGCAATGGAAGTCCGCCAAGAATTTGGAGGGTTTGTACAGTCTACAGGTAGCTTTTCAGATCCAGTAGCTATGGACGATTGAGGACATCTTGATCCTATTACTTGGTGGGGATAGCATTCATCTCTCTACTTTAGCCACCAAGTTATTATCACAGGTTGCTAGTTCCTCATCAGCTAAGAGGAATTGGAGTACATATGGCTTCATCCATTCAGTGAAGCGAAATACGCTGGGAGCGGCAAAGGCTGAGGATCTTGTTTATGTTCATTCCAACCTCCGTCTTCTATCACTTGTTGAACCAGAGTATAAAAAAGGTCCGAGCAGGATATGGGATGTGGAGCCTGAGATCTCTGACCTGAACCTGACACTAAATGCCATGACTCACCTCAACCTACTTGAGGATATTGTTCCACCACCAGTCCAGCCTACTGATGCAACTTCCTACATTCCAGGACCCCCATTATCTATTCATGATGTAGAGTTGCAATATGCAGAAGATAGAGATCCATTTGAAGATATGTAAATGTATTTACTATTATCATTTATGATATTATGATCCTTTTTGTTACTTTGTATGACAGATGATGCATCATTTCAGTGTTTCAGTCTTCCTATTCATAATATATCTAATGGTTTCGGCTCTAAAAGTGTTTGATGGTTCAATGGAGTATTTGATTTTGAACTCTAAAGTGTTTTTAAAATTTTTTAAAATATTATTATATTTTATTTTTTTGTACGTGACGTATCCTTGCCGCATCCGGATCTTGGATTTTCAAAAAACTAGCGGATCCAGATCCGGATCCGTATCCGTATCCTGGTAACATAGTTAAATAGCTCCCATGCCTTTGTCGTGTGATGTGATGCACCACTATCCAAATATCAAGCACTCCTTATGATGGTGCTGGTAGATAGAAAGGCGACAAATGAGAACTCATTATCGAACTTTACTACTAACTCATCAAGCAACACCTTTGCTGATGTTGCTGTCTGTTGTGACTTTCCCTTACGCTTCTTCTCTAGACACTTTGATGCATAATGCGCAGTCATGCGACAGATGAAGCACTTGAGCTTGCTCAACTCTTTCTTCCTGGCTGAGAGATTGTCCCCTCATTGTTACCTTTGGAATCATTCCCTTTCCTTCTTGGCCATACTAACCAGTGCTAGGTTATCCTCCCCATCTCCCTCCTTGCTAGCTTTAGACTCCTCCTCAGTCTCTTCCTTTGCAATTTTCCTTGACAAATGATTCCCATGACTTGGGAAAACCATTCAGTGCTACATTCACAAGCTCTACATCCTCAACTTTCTTCCCAATGGCTGTAAGTTGATCTTGTGTTTGGGTGGTCATCATGAAGTAATTGGTAACGTTATCAGAACTTGACATCTAGATGGATCTAAGCTTTGTTTTCAAGATCATCTTCTTATTCATGTTCATTGTTGTCACTCTGGAATAGGACCACTAGATCCTTGAATATCTCCTCGATTGTCTTCTTTTCTGCGATGTGAGGAATCTGGTGATCCTTCATAACATCCATGATGTCTTATTGAGCTCCAATGTCCATTTTGTGGGCTGCCAACTGTGTTGGACCAATTGGCAATTGGATCTCCTTATCTAAAATCTCCTAAAGGTCACTCTGCTTCAACAACAAGGTAACCCTTTCCTTCTAAGGTAGGAAATTTAATGCTCCATCCAACCAGTACTTAAATATGGGACTAGATGCTGCGATTTCTAAATCTAATACTTTGCCTTATGCTAAGTCCTTCTAGCACCCTTAGGAATAAAAAATGTTGGTTTATAATCCGCTAGGATCGTTCTTGTGGATTTGTGCGTCAGTCCTTTGAAAAACCCATGAAATATTTTTTTGCTACCAAACCCTTTACTGGTATTGTCTCCCTCTCTACCTCTGACCACCAATCATTGTTGGCTGCATTGGCACCGTCCTTTGTATCAGTTGTCAAATATGGTTGTGTTGTTGTTTTGCACATTGTTTGTGCTCTTACAACTATCATAGAACTTATACGACTATGTATGACTTTGCATTACTCTTGTGCTACTAACGACCTTGCACCCATGGCTTGTCTAGCTCTTAGCGGTTCTTTTTGTTGATTTTTGGTAGCATTGGATGTGCTCTAAGCCTCAAAATTTGAAGGGAGGCTAGGACACATGTATTCCACAATACCCAGAAATCGTTTTGGGAAATTCCACCCGGAGACAGTTTTATTAAAATAATGAATTATTTTTAATGGGTGCCTAAGTCTAAACTTAGGAAATTAAAATAATTAAAGGGTATTAATCAAACTGAGAGTGAAACTTCTAGAAGAAGACGGAGATCGAGTCCAAATGATTTGAGCCATTGATTAGAATGTAATCTGGGTTGTTGATTACTCAACTGGAGGATTATAAGGACTTCGATGGGCATTTGGAAAACACATCGGAGAGAGATCAAGAGATCGAATTTCTCAGAGAGGGAAATGCAACAGTTGCTAGAGAGAAGATCGAAGTGATTTCTTGTAGTGAGGGGCAGGGAGAGTTCCGGTTGGAGAGTTTCCTGGTCCGGGAATACATTGCAGAGGAGGCAGAGAGAGATCCAGAAGAGGCAGTGCAGAGGCCACGCTAGGCAGCATAAGCTTACACAGAGGCAACACAGAGCTTCAGAGAGAGTTCGAAATTCAGTTGGGAAGTCAAGTTCCTGAGCCAGAAGTCGGGGTGTGAGATCGGAGAGACAGAGGAACGAAGATCCAGACTGTAGGAGATTCGGGAAGAGGTGATGCAGATCCCTAGAGAGGCTGACGTAGTAGCTGCGCAAAGCCAGCGTGGGGCCAACCATCCAAGGCCTGGATCAATGTCGGATCGCTAGTGATAGTGTGAGGTATTTCTCACTAATCTTCTGCCATCTAGATTCTCTGTATTGGATAGCCAACAAGGCATCCAAAGATTGTATTCAGAAAACTACTACTTTATAATACAAACCCTCAGCTACTACACCGAATTTCCCGCATTGGGTTTTTCTGGGGTCATTTGTCGAAAAATAACGATGTCATGTGTTGTGTATTTCTTCCTTGCTCAGTTTCTTGTTTCAACATTTAATTTAATTGGTGAAGGTTGTAGTGTATTAGTTTTAGTATTTGCTATAGGATGCAGTAAATAATTTGTTCAGTAAATTAACAAATACAAGATAATTAATCAGTTGCTGCAATACAAATTTGGGTCCTCCAAATTTTTACATGGTATTAGAGCGCAAGTGAAGCAAGAGAGCAGAGCCAGAAGAAACCAGAGATGAAGAGGAGGAGGGAAGTCGAAGTGCTGTGTAGGCAGTAAATCGAATCCCAGAGGGATTGCGTAGTCCAGGCCAGGAAGGCAAAATTTTCATGGAAAATATCTCACCGAGTGAGTAGACAGAGAGAAAGATTTCCAAATCGAAGTTTGCCAATGTCAGAGGGAGCAACATAGAAGCATAAGCTCAAAGCTGTTTTCTGGTGAGACGCAGTTTTCCTGCAGCAGTTGCTGGGGTAGAAAAGTGTTAGAAGGAAGAAGGAGACACTATTGAGGGAATTTCTTCCTTAGAGAATTCCTAACCAGAGAGGAGTAGATCTACTAACTCCAGCAGGGAATGCGTAGGCTAGCCTAGTGCTGCACAGAGGAGAGAGGAGGCAATTCGACATTTCGTTGGCACAGATGGCAGCTAGTGGGTTAAGAGATCAGGAACGGTGGGAGGGTGCATGCAACTATGTGATCTGGAAGCCAAGGATCTCATGCCTTTTGGATGAACACGATCTCAAAACCTATGTTGATAGTGTGGTAGCTGTACCCATAGATTCATATCCGCTCAAGAAGTACAAGAGTGAGATGGAAAAGGCCAAATGATTGATCCTCGACGAAGTGAGAGATCACGTAGTGTGTCACATTATCGGCAAGGATACTGCCCAGACAGATGTGAGAAGCATTGGCTACACTATACGAAGGATCTTCTGAGCAATGGAAGTTGTACTTGGAGTAGAAGATGAGATCCACGCAGATGCAAAAGGGGGAACACATTGATCTGTTCCTAACGAAGCTTCAGGAAATCCGAGACTTGTTGGCAGCTATGGGGTCAACACCTCAGCCTACCGAGATGGTGAGGCTGGCCCTGAATTCAGTCTCAGAAGAATGGAAAGTGTTTGTCTAGAGTATCCTGGGCAGAGAGAGATTGTCGGACTGGGAAGGAATGTGGGTCGCTCTTCAGTAGGAAGAGATGAGGAGAGACTTAGTCAAGTGCAAACTTGATAGCAACAACAACGATGGGACGAAGCCCAAGGAGGAGGAAGAGAATGCAACCCTTGCATCCAAGGGGTAGCAGGAGCAACAGAGGCAGAATAAGGACGTCTTGAAGATCAAGAGTTTTCAATGTGGTGAATTTGGTCACTACGCTACATAGTGTCCTCTCAAGAAGAAGGACAAAGACGAGAAGCATGATCCGAAGGCTGCATCTGCAAAGATCGAGGAGGAGGAGGAGTTTGCCATGGTTACTCAGAGACCTTCAGGGAGAGGTGGGGTGATCTAGTACTGTAGTTTGAAAGAACTACAGATGGGCAGGATCATTGAGGAGTCCACCTCTCGGATCAATACCTTGCTACAGGAGCCCATATCAAAAGTAGCAGGATGGACCAGGATCAGTTGATGTAGAGGAGTGTCAGAGTGACAATTGCAGTGGCTAGGAGTGCCAGAGACTGAGCAGCGTAGAGCAGAGTTGGCAACAGT
Organism: Pinus taeda; assembly: GCA_000404065.3. NCBI lineage: Eukaryota > Viridiplantae > Streptophyta > Pinopsida > Pinales > Pinaceae > Pinus > Pinus taeda. The sequence continues at coordinate 76,825 of APFE031693032.1, forward strand.
GCAGTTGTCACAGTGCAGAGTTAGCAACAACGCAGAGGCTTCATAGGGTTAGTGCAGAGACTAGCAGCAGTCAAAACTCCAACAACAAATGCATCATGCTGAACAGCTGTTCAGTAATTTTGGATGCTTTTCCGTTGTTGATGCAATAGCAGCAGCAGTTGGAGAAGGTTGCAGTGTTGGCAGTGCCAGTGCCAGCAGCAACACAAATGCAGAACTTATGAGGGTTGCAGTACAGATGCAGTGTTGGCAGTGGCAGGGTCAACAACAGTACAGATGCAACATTTGCGCAATAATTGGTGGGCAACAATGTCAGACCTTAGCATCGCAAAGGGAGATGTTACAGAGAAGGGTAATGCTTCAACAGGTTGCATTATTAGAGCACATTCCTCGCTAAGAGGGAGTGTTGATTTCTGGTAGCATTGGATGTGCTTTAAGCCTCAAAATTTGCAGGGAGGCTAGGACACATGTATTCCACAATACCCATAGATCGTTTTAGGAAATTCCACCCGAAGACAATTTTATTAAAATAATTAATTATTTTTAATGGGTGCCTAAGTCTAAACTTAGAAAATTAAAATAATTAAAGGGTATGAATCAAATTGAGGGTGAAACTTCTAGAAGAAGACGAAGATCGTGTCCAAATGATCTCAGCCATTGATTAGAATCTAATCTGGGCCGTTGATTACTCAATTGGAGGATTATAAGAAGGACTTCGATGGGCATTTGGAAAACACATCAGGGAGAGATCAAGAGATCGAATTCTCAGAGAGAGTAGTGCATTAGTTGCTAGAGAGAAGATCAAAGTGATTTCTTGTAGTGAGGGGTAGGGATAGTTCCGGTTGGAGAGTTTCCTAGATCTGGGAATACATCGCAGAGGAAGCAGAGAGAGATCCAGAAGAGGCAGTGCAGAGGCCACGCTAGGCAGTGTAAGCTCACCTAGAGGCAGGACATAGCTTCAGAGAGAGTCCGAAATTCAACTGAGAAGTCGAGTTCTTGAGCCAGAAGCCGGGGTGTGAGACTAGAGAGATAGAGGAACGAAGCTCGAGATAGTAGGAGATCTGGGAAGAGGTGACATATGTAACGAATAAAATATATAAAATAATATAAATATAATGTAAAAGATAATAATCATAAATAATAGTTAAGTTTAGCTAATAATTAGTTGAAGAGGCATGTCTAATAGGACATGACTCTTCATGAAGAGACACTTGCGTGATATATAAGCAAGCTTCTTGTTCTCATTGTAAATCATTATCATTCTCATTCTTATTCATATATTTAATAGAATATTTATATCCTCAATGGATAACTTCATATTCCAAGTTTCCTGGAATAATTAATTTTGTAGAAGGAACTTTGTTCGCTTCAACATATATCCCCAGAGAGGCTGACGCAGTAACTGCACAGAGACAGTGTGGGGCCAGCCATCCAGGGCCTAGATTAGTGTCGGATCGCCAGTGATAGTCTGAGGTATTTCTCACTAATCTTCTGCCAGTCAGATTCTCTGTATTGGATAACCAACAAGGCATCCAAAGATTGTATCCAGAAAACTATTGCTTAATAATACAAACCCTCAGCTGCTGCACCGGTTTTCCCGCATTGGGTTTTTCCAGGGACATTTGTTCAAAAATAACGGTGTCATGTGTTGTGTATTTCTTCATTGCTCAGTTTCTTGTTTCCACATTAAATTTAATTGATGAAGGCTACAGTGTATTAGTTTTGGTATTTGCTGTAAGATGTAGTAAATAATTTGTTAAGTAAATTAACAAATAGAAGATAATTAATCAGTGGTTGCAGTAGAAATTTGGGTCTTCCAAATTTTCACAACTTTTCTCCCCAACCGCGTGGTTTGCCTATGGCGGTGGATGGGTCTTTTTGACATAGCTGGATGTTTTCTAATTTAGCCAACCTTCCTTTTAGAAGTTTGAGTCATTCACTAAATCCATAACCCTAATCTCCAAAGTGGTTGACGATTGAGATTCATCTAATTCACTGATGAAAAAACCTTTGCATTTCATTAGATTAATTCACTTTATTTTATTAAAAAAATTACTTTAATCACTAAAACAATTGTTAAGGTTAAGGGTTTGTTAGGCCACTTCCACATTACTAGACTTAGGCCTGGCGGAAGTACCTACCCAAGCTACAAACATCAATAGGAGTCTCATCTACCTTACCAATACTAGATTGGATATTTCATTTTCGGTTGGGATCCTTTCTAGGTTTGTGCAAGAAACTTGTGAAGGACATTGGTGTGCTGTAAAGATAGTTCTAATGTACTTGAAGGGAACTCAAGACTTTGGGCTCAAATACTCTAATGTGGAGGACTTTAGACCATTTACAGATTCACACTTTGATGAAGATAAGGAGAGTGGAGTGTCTAATTTAGGATACCTCTTGAGTATTGGATCAACAACCCTCTCTTGGAGATTACGTAAATAGTCCATTATGACGGATTCCACTATAAAGGTAGAGTATGTGGTTGCTTCATAGGCAACGAAGGAGATTGTGTGGCTCATGCATATCCTAGAGGATTTGTAGGAGAAATAGGTGAATACTACTCCATTTTTGTTTGACAACACTTTTGCAATCAAGTTAGCCAATAATCCTAGATTCCATGATTGAACAAAGCACATCAACATAAAGTACCATCTCATTTGTCCTCATGTAAAGGCCAAGAGCATTCATTTGATACATAGTTCCACAAGGGAGCAAATTGCATACATCTTCACCAAAGTGCTTATAAGAGAAAAGTTTGAAATGTTCAAAATGATGCTTGGACTCGCAAACACCAATTTGGATTAAGGTAGGAAATGTTAGATCCCTAATCATAGGGATTATGGTGTCTCGTAAATATTTTTATTTTGGACAAATATGAAGAGTCATAGGTGAATAGGAACAATTATCAAACCTCTTGGACGATGAAATTAAAGGTTTAATCTCAATGCATTTATTTATAGCTCATGTTAATAATTTTTTTCATGCTGGAGTTATTCAGGGCCTGTCAAGGTTCGATTCTTCCTTTTAGCATTGCCATTTTGATGAGGTGTGTAAGGTACAAATCTTTGCCAAGAGATACCATTCTATGACAAGTAGATTTCAAAGGCCTTAACCACATATTCTTTTCCATTGTTTGATCTTAAACATATTATAGGTTGGTTGCATTGCTTTTTTAGCTAGTAGCCTAAATTTCTTTTATTTTTCAAAGACATGATCCTTATTTTTCAAGAAATATAGCCAAGTATATGTGGAAAAATCATCTGTCAAAGTCAAATCATACCTTGCTAGTGATGGTTTGTTAAGGGTACATAGGTCACTATGGACAAGTTCCAGTTGAGTCTTTGCTCTCCAACCCTTCCCTGTTTCAAATGCAGCCTAGTGATGCTTTTGAAGCAGACGTCCTTCACACACATCACTTGGGAAACAAACCTAGGTAGTCCAGTAACCATATTTTGTTTTACCATCACTTTCATACTTTGGAAATTGAGATCCTTGTGTCTTTCATGTCAAATTTTGCTCTAGTCACCGGTCTTTGCTATGAATGCAGTTGGCCTTGGATCTTTCTTGGGAAAGTTGCATAAATTATACAATCTGTCCTTAGGATGGAGAATACCCTCACAACAACAACAAATTTATAGTTCATAACTTTAACAATAAACCCATATAGTCAAAATTCAACTTTCTTGCCAGTTTGGGTTAGTTGGGGTGCAAACGACAAATTAGCACTGAAAGTTGGTACATGACACTTATTGGTGATCACACCATTTTGACATTCACTTAACAGTGAACAACTGTAAGAGCATAATCATTTACAACAAAGGTTTCTTCTTCTATAGTTTTATTTAATGAAGAAAAGAGAAAATCATCCTTAGCTATATGATGAGTACAACAAGAGTCGACTATCCACTTTCTTTTTAAAGTGTGAGCATGAAAGCCAGGAGAAGTACTGACATAGAACACATATTTATTTGCCTTACCTTTTGAAATTCAGTGCTGCAAGTTGGTCGTCTGTCTAGTTGACATATCTCCTTCAAGCGTCTTGACTTTAAAAAAACCTTCTCCATATGTCCTGATTTCTTGCAATATTGGCAGGTCGTCTTCTTCTTACCTTTCTTTGTTGATGTCTGATTGTCATGCTTGCTGTTAATAGTCTAGTTGATGCAATACCATTCTTTCTCATGATTGCTTGCTTGACCTCTTTCTTTGTAGTTTTTTGACTTTTTCCTTTAAGTAAATGGGCTCATTGCTTAACTTCAAGTTTCCGACATCAAGAAAATTTTGTTGTGCCTTAATTAGCAAACCATAGAAAGAATCAAAGGAATAATCTTACTATGTTCTTTTCTCGAAGCCTAACTAGCATAGAATGTCGAACAAAATACATCATAGAATGTCTTCAGCTTCATCAACATCAGTTCAAAGTGCTGACAATCTTTCTTTGAAAACTTGTTCCACATTCACCCAATTTCAACTGTATCTCCTTCACATAAGCCAAGTAATCTTCAATTCTGTCAAAGGAGAGAGGATCAACAGAATCAAATTTGCATAAGCTAGCTTTTGTCTGTCTTATCTATTACAGTCTTCAACTTCCTCTAGACCTGATTTGGACAATCAATCCTACTTCTATGAGAATCTCTTTGGAGATTTAGGTTGTTATAATTCCTACAACCACCTTCTTCCTCTCAACTACAAACTTTTGCTAACCATCCACTATTATGGAACTGCAGACTTTGCAAACTGCGAAAATGCTTTATTCTTTGATTGTGCTACCATATCTTGTGCCCACATTCCATAATTGTGGTCTTTCAGAACCACACGTTCTTGCTTGGAACACATGATCTTGATCTGCGTATTTAAACCTTGATTCAATTTTCAAGTTGAAACCCTGAGTCAATCTACTAGAGAGTTCCGACTCAATAGGAGCACGTGCAAATGATAGCCTCCAAAAGACTTGTAGGCAAGAGGCTAGTTCTCAAACGAATAGCTCTGGTACCATGTTGGCGAACCATGGAATTAATAGATCAAGGAGTCATACATTCCAAAAAGAGGTGGTGTCCAGACTCCAAAGGCACTGTTACAATGCTTAAGCACAAGTGAGCATGGCTCAACATACATAGAAACACATAAAACACAAAAACTTCCATGGGAGATTGATCCATGAGACCATCTACATAGGGCCCTAAAGTGCAACAAAGTGACGAAGCCATGGTCAACTTTAATTGGCTAGGGTATGCACTGAACTCCTTGATTTTTGCGTGGAACTGCATGCTCATTGACAACCATGGTTGACTTGTTTGACCAGTTGAATGCTCAAGTGACCTCTTTGTCAACTCTCCTCATCAACTCTCAACTATTGACTGACTGTCTACAAAAGATCCCGAGGTGTGATAAACCTGCTGTTCTAATACTTATATAGTTAAGAGTGCTGTAACCTACCCCCATTAGTGTCATGACATGGTCAATTGGGGAACTTTCCATATTACTTGAATGCATTCATTAAATGCATTGTCTTGTATTACTGGAATTATTCCACCTTTGCATTGCATGGTCCGTTAGGTGTACCATGTTGCTTCTGCCTACCAGATGCATCATTGATTTTACTGTGATAAGGTAATATTAATTCCTGGCCATGATTGCCATTTCAATTTTCAAAAGTTGAAGCCTTGAAGTGAGCGTTATATATAAGTTTCATTGTAATATATTGTAAGTTTTCTTTTTTGTTGGGATTGCTAAAATATTAGTCACTTGAGGTTATCTTCTGTTAGAGCTGATGGAGTGGTGTCTGCAGATGGTCATGCAACTAATCAATGGAATTTGTCCAACGCCAAAAGATATGGGAGAACAAGTAATTGCTTACTTGGAAGAGAAAGGCTTTATATGATCTTAGTAATATAACTGAGAGAGTTTATGTGGACATGAAAATGTTATGTCAATGCATGTTTTGTATATAATTCTAATATTCAACGAAGTATAATGTTATAACATATAAATCTGTCCAAACAACAGAAGGAAGTCAGGGAATAGATCGATGATGCAAATAATAATTACTTTTTCTTTTTCTTGGTGTGCTTGTGATCATCGATATGTTTCATGGGAATGCCTATTATAGTAGTTGCATTTATCTATTATTTTTACCAATTTGAAAAAATGGTATGTGTTCCTCCCCAAAATTCCTTGTATCTTCTCTTTTATTTTCTAGGGAAAAAATCATTATATATGATATTTCAGAGTTTGAAATCAAAATATACATAAACTTTCCTTTCAACTCACAAAAAGGGATATTGTTGATCTGCCTATCTTATCCTATGCCTGCTTATTACAGTCTTCCATAGCCTTAGTTGGCTTGCTATTAAACATCTTTACATCAGAAACATAGAAAGCCTTTACATATCATTGCTCTAGATTTCCATGCAAATTTAGACCCAAAGAGTCTATCTTCTTACTAGACTAGATTCACATATTGTAAAAGGATCAAATAAATTCCAAAACAAATTAATCTTCAATGAATTCTTGTTTCAAGATTCTCTTCATGCAAGGATAAATACTTCTTTAGAAAGATGATCAGCTTGAACATTAATCCTCTATAATAATGAGAGGAAATTTATGAAAACTCTCTTTACTTGCAAAATCCTGTTCATAATTGCACTGAGAGTAATGTTCTCCATTTGATATTTGTTGTTTTCACAGTCCATTAATAGTTTAGAGCATGCCAGAATCTGCACTTTGCCTATGTTTTTATCTACAATATATTAAGTGACCAAAGAGCAAAAGGTTGAGCTCAATTATTGGTTGCTTTTCCCAGCGCATATTTAAAAGTAATGAAATTGTTTTCCATTAAAAAACATTTATCGTCTCTTATGATCAAAGTTCTCTTAGAAATACATCTAGAAACTGCCCTTCATTTATAGGGCTTTTTGATGATGGTCTATGCATGTTGACCCTTTGACCATAGATATAGAAATTCACTTATCATCATTATTTGTTTCGATTGTAAAAATTCCAAGCGTAGATGACTGATGCCCTTATGAAATCAATTAAGCAGGAAATTGCTGAATTTAATTTACTAGAAATGATATTTCAGATCATTGAATCAATCACACAATAGCTGGAAACTAAATAGTGGAAGCATAAACAGTTTCAGACACACTCCAAATCTACTTTTCATTCCTTTAAAAAATTTACAAGGAGACCTTCACAATCTGCTAAAAACTGGTGGCTGCATGATCAGCAAAACATCCCGAAACTTACTATATGACACTGTACAACCTAATTGTATGATTATACAAACCTGTATATAGAACTGCGCAGATTTGTTTATATGGATTTGCAAGACTACATGGGTAAGCTTGTACAACGTATATGAACTTGCTCCTGTACAACTGCCTCTTTTCTGAATCACCTTGCTCTTTCTCTGTCACCCCTGGCTGCTAAACCTATTCAATTGTTCAACTGTGTCTAACGCTCTATCTTGTCCTATCTTTATACTTTTAGCTGAGGCCAATGTTATCAGATCCAAACTGTTGACGCTCTATCTTGTCCTATCTTTATACTTTTAGCTGAGGCCAATGTTATCAGATCCAAACTGTTGACTGAACTGGTAAAAAATTGGACAACCAAAAACACAAAATATTCAAATTTTAAATAAAAACATATATATATTCATATGACTCCAAACCATTTATACACAAATATGCAAAAGTTCTCATTTTTATAGCATGTAAGGATGACATAACCAAAATAGGACAGAGTGCAATCCATCTTTGGATTGAATATACATCAACAAATATGCCCTAGATGGCCTCTAGCATCAACAAAACATCATGATACAACAAATACCTACATATCAACAAAATATTTGCCTATATTGGGATCTTCGTCATCAATATCACCATCTAAGCATTAAAATAAGACACAAACAACTTAGCATGTCAAGTTAATATTTTGTTTGAGTGATGGTTACATTTTTAGTAGTGTCATGATAGAGGAGTTCAACAATCAATGCCACTAACATCAAGGTACATAGAGGGCTTGGTGCTCTTGATTAAATGCTAGTTCTATACCTTCGTACATGACAATCCAATGGAAACGTTGCATTTGCCCCAATTCTGAAATCCTGAAAAACTATTAAGTTTGTTAGATTTGAGTGGGATATAAAATTCCACTTTCTCGATATGAAATCCAATGAGTTCGGAACCACACTCAAACATCCCGAGTCTATTAATGGTAATGTTAAAAATTTAAGTAAAATTATGAAAATGAAAATAAAACAAAATGTCACTTTTACTTTAAGAATTTAACTTTACCGTTAATTGCATAACATTAGTAAGGAAATATGGTCAAATACTAGGCTTTTCCACTCATAAGTTAGTGTTTAAAAATAAAATGTGTTCAAAAGGTCCTTGGTAGCATTGTACAAAGCTGGTAAGTTCAGTGTCGAACTAGGGTTTTTCAGTCTGTGACGCTAGTTTGGACCTTTCAGTTCAGTCCTGTCCATTCTAGTTTTGATAATATTGCTTGAGACCAAAACCCTAGTATATGTTTGAGATTACTCATAGCTTAAGTCATGCATGGGATACTTTACATTAACAACTAAATATAAGATTTTCCAATTAGTAAAGTGATTTGCAAAATATAACTACTCTTTGAAAATAGAAAATATCTTAATCTACATGCATGTTCATATTGAACTTGTGTGACAGTTCTTATACAAGCTATATTTTTCAACACTCCCTCTTAGTGAGGAAGTAATTTTGCACCAATCCAACTGTCTCAAAATGCATCAAACTTATCTTTCGTCAAGGGCTTGGGTAGAATATCAATTGCATGCAAATCTATGGGAATATAATGGAGCTTCACCGCTCCTTTCTGAACTCTATTTCATATGAAGTGATATTTGATCTCTATATGATTGAACCTATCATGAGACGTTGGATTTTCAAAGTTTGATACAACTCTAATTATCACAATAAGTGACTATGGGACCCAACTCCAGATCAAACGATCTTGCAAGTAACTTAATATGCTAGATAGCGTCACAAACAATTATACTTCAGTGAGCTAAGCACCATTGAAGTCTACACCTTGTTGAACTAGGATATCATGTTTGATCTCAAACTAGACCAAGACCGTACGATTCTCTTCTTGACTATTGCACTTACTCAATTTGAGACTAAGTACCCTTACAATTTCAATTCACCATCTCCAATATATCTTAGACCATACTTTACTATACCCGTCAAATACCTAACCACCTATTTTGCTACTACCTATTGCTCTTGCCTTGGCTCCATCATGAGCTAACTTGAGGTGTTCACTATAAAACATATAGTTCACTTGGTGTTGACCAAATACACCAAGGAGCCTATCAATTGTTTGTATGTGAGATCTACCAATTCTGAATAGGAAGTTGCCACCTTTTTAAGATTAGTGATAATGGCTATGGCCATACATTTGTAATTCTCCATATAAAACCTCTTCAAGCTCTCAACTGCATACTTGCTGTTGGAATTTCCATGCACCCTAGGTCTGGTCTATTCCCTAGCTAGGAACACAAACACGCTATAGATTCCCAACTTTAAACAACTTTGCACAACAAAATATAACAACAATAGGATTAATAAGAAACACTATTTTTTGGCCCAAAACACGTTCCTTATTTGTCCTTCAATAAGAAATCCATAAGGCTCCCATACCAGGGATCATGGCCCTTTACAAACCCCAATACAATGCTATAATACACAATTAGTGCTTTGACCAATAACCAAGGCTTAGGCCTAGTCCATTAGGTAATCATCTACCCTCATACAAAGAATATACAAATGTACTTGTTGCCATCCTCGGCAACTAGCCCTTTCAGTCCTCTTCAATCCACAAGATCTGCTCCTTTAGACCTTGACCAATTGGCCTATTTGTTGTCTCCCAACAGAATTCTCCTTTAGCCCACAGATCCACTTTCCTATATCCCTCAGCTAGTCCCTTAAGCTGTCACAGGTCTCCTTTACTAGCCCCAATACATGCCTTCTCCTTAGCACGTCTGCGCCCAAACCATAACACTCATATTAGACCTCGGCCTTTCTATAACACAAACCTTAACCCTGTTAATTTGTTGTTACAGGTCTACGACCGTCCCTGTTCCAACTCACAAAACAAACCTTAACATTGCCTTCTTCTAGTCACAGAACTTGGCTTGTCTTCTTCTTTGGCTGTGGCTCCTTTGGCATACCAAAACACAAAAAAGTCACCTCTTTCAGCTGTCCTTTGCTCCTGCGGCTTTCCTTCTTCCTTAGATATGCAACTAGGTCCCTTTTAGCCTCACTCGACAAGATGAATGTCCTTCTCCACTTGTGATGATATCTTAGCCTCTCCTTTGGCTTGTATTTATAGCTTTCCTTTAGGTGACTTGGGAGCCCTCTTGGTCCTTCAAGAGACCCCACTTCACCATTCAACAATTAATTAGAATATAAATTTGACTATCTTGGGTTCCAAACCCACTCCTTTGGGTCAAAACTCAAAATTTGGGTATTTTGCCCACAAAGTCACTTTTTGTGGGTTTTCTCCACTCGGAAATACCTTCCAAGCTACCCAAATTTCAACACTCCCTCTTAGTGACGAAGGTATTTCCACCAGTTCCTCGAAGTGGCCCTACCTTTGAATTTGATCTACAACCATTCCCCTCTAGAAGACTTAGATCTTTGAAGATACCATACTCCTTGAAATCTCCACTATGACTCTTCCTTGCATGGGCATGATTGTCCTCGCATGTGCCATGCCTTCTTTTTGCATGATCATGGCTTTCCTTGCATGGTGGATGGATATCCTTGCATGTACCATGAATTTCCTTGCATGCACCATGATTGTCCTTGCGTGGTCTACGACTTTCCTTGCACCACCACAATTGTCCTCGCATGGCCCGTGATTTTCTTTGCATGGCTTGGAAGGCTCCACTCTCCTTGAACCCTGAGGGTTAGACTTCCATTAGGACATTGACTTTTCTTTGCAATCTCCCTCTGAAGCCAAACTCCTTTTGAGCCTACACAACCTCCTCTTGGATCACTCTGCATTCCCTCTCGGAAAGAGCCGCAACTAAACTTGTGTTCTTTCAAGGTCAGTGCCAAGATGTGGTTGAACACTGGGCCTAGTCCACTCTAGACCACTGCAACTCAACCATGCAAGTGTCCTCATCCTCCCAGGTCAAATACCGCATATGCACATGGATCCATTGTCAGATGTGCAACTCTGCAACCAATGAAGGCACTGTCTCATGATAACCCTGCCATCCACACAGAGCTACCTCGTCCATGCCAAAGCACTCCCTTCCAAGGCACTTGCGTTGTCTTAACATACTTTGACAAGTTAATGGAAGTCCATCATCAACAACCTACCACACAATATATTGTTGTGCACCGAGTTCTCCACCAATCCACCAAAACTCCCATACGATCTCGTCACCAAACCAATCAAGACCACATCTCCATGTTCTCTATTGAACCTTTTGCTCCATGTCTAGCCAACTCACTTGGCAACACTACTGCTTCTTGCAACAATCTCACAACTCCTTCCTAGAACTGACACTTGTGCACACTCTGATCTAACTTCCCTTCAAAGTAGCTCTGATACCATGTTGGAATTTCCATGCACCCTTGGTTTGGTCCATGCCCTAGCTAGGAACACAAACACACTAGAGATGCCCAACTTTAAACAACTTTGCACAATGGAATATAACAATGATAAGACCAATAACAATACACTATTTTTTGGCCCAAAACACATTCCTTATTTGTCCTTTAATAAGAAACCATAGGGCTTTCATACTAGGGATCATGGCCCTTTACAAACCCCAGTAAAATGCTATAATACACAGTCAATACTTTAACCAATAACCAGGGTTGAGGCCTAGTCCATCAGGTTCTCATCTGCCCTCATACAAAGAATATAAAAATATATTTCTTGTTGTTTTCCTTGGAAACCAACCCTTCTAGTCCTCTTCAATCCACAAGATCTACTCCTTTATACCTTGTCCACTTGCCTACTTGCTGTCTGCTAGTAGACTGCTCCTTTAGTTCACTAATCCACTTTCTTGTATCCCTTAGCTAGTTTCTCCAGCTGTTACAGGGCTCCTTTACTAGCCCTAATATAGGTCCACTCCTTAGCACATCTGTGACCAAGCCACAACACTCATATTAGACCTTGACCTATCTATAACACAAATTGTGGCCATGTCAATTTGCTGCTACAGGCCTGCAACCCTGCCTATTCTAGCTCACAAAATAGACTTCAACTTGGCCTTATTCCAACCATAGAACTTAGCTTGTCTTCTTCCTTGGCTGTGACTCTGGCATACCAAAACACATAAAACTCACCTCTTTCTACTATCCTTTGCTCCTACAACTATCCTTATTCCTTAAATTCGTGGCTAGGCCCCTTTTAGCCTCACTCTGTAAGATGAATGTCCTTCTCCACTTGTGATGATATTTTAGCCTCTCCACTGACTTGTATTTATAGTTTTCCTTTAGGCGACTTAGTAGCCTTCTTTGTCCCTCAAGTGATCCCACTTCACCATTCAACAATTAATTAGATTATAAAATTGATTATCTTGGGTTCCAAACCCACTCCTTTGGGTCAAAACCCCAAACTTGGGTATTTTTCCCACACACTCACTTTTTGTGGGTTTTCTCCACTCGGAAATACCTTCCAAGCTACCCAAATTTCAACACAAGATACCTAAGAAAAATTTCCCTAGTCTTTGTGAAACCTTCAAATCCATGAAGTAATGTGTCATGTCGATGTCTTTCATTTTGAACTTAGTTGCCATTGCTTTTTTTCACCCTAAAATGAGCTTTGCATTTCTAGGAAACAAGTTGCTTACATACATAACCAAAACAAGCAAATCAACCCCAATAATTATGTAATATAAAGTAAAGATTTGGTTTTCCTTTAGTGAAGCCCATAATCTATAGATATTTATCAATATCGAAATACCCTTTTTTTAATGTCTACTTGAGTCCATACAAGTCTTTCATAAGATTGCAAACATGGGACTCCTTCCCATTTACCTCAAAGTCTTAAGGTTTCTCTATGTACATGTCTTCCTCGATGATTCCATTAAGGAAAGTTGTCTTCACATCCATTTGATGTATTCACCATCCCATTAATGAAACCAAGGAAAAAAACTATAATATAAGTGTATTGTACTTGGCGATTGGAAGAAATATCTCTTTATAGTTCATTCCCTCTCTTTGGGACAACCCTTTTGCCTTAAAACCTTGCTTTGAACCTTTCAATGTTGACATATGTTGCATGCTTGATTTTGTAGAGCCACATGGAACTCATAGCTAACTTCCTCTATGGTCTTGGCACTATGTGCCAAATATTATTCTTCATAATGGAAGTGTACTCCTTCGCTGTGGCATCTCACCATACCTATAGGTCTACTACTACTTGAATAATGGAAGGTTCATAATTTTAGAATGTTGCTCGTTAATGCCATCTATCTTGGAAACTCCCTCAAAGGTTTATTCTATTTAAATTTGTTCCTAGGAGTCTCAAGATATTATTGAGTATCCCTCAATTTTTGAGTGAACCATCAAGGTCTCCTAACAAAAGTGGAAGTTGCCACTGCCTACCCCTCTTTTGCTATACCGCTCTAGAAATTATTTGTGACCTTGGCTCAACCTTTAGAGCTTCTTGATTTTCATCCTTTGTGATTGGAATGGGCTCATGGGACTTCTTGAATGCAACGTTTTCCTCAAGATTTACATCCTTGCTCACGATTGTCTTCCTCTACTTTGGAATATAAACCTTGTAAGCCTTTGAAGTCTCATTGTAACTCACAAATAAATCCTTCTTGTTGGGGGCCTCCAACTTGGTCCTCTTTTTTATTGTTATATGGATATAGTTTGGACAACCAAAAATGTGGAAATGATTCACCTTTGTCTTCACACTAGTGAATGCTTCTTTTGATGTCTCGTTCTCCAATATCTTGTGAGGACACCCATTTTGGATTTAGATTGTTGTGTTACATGCACTTGCTTAAAGAAATATTAGCTAGTCTTGGGCATGTGTCATGGCTTTAGCAACCCCTATGATGGATCAATCTTTTTGTTTAGCAACCTAGTTTTGTTGTGGGTTGTATGGAATAGTTAGTGCCCTCTTGATTCTTGTCTCCTTGTAGAAACCCTCATTAGAGGAAATTTCAACCTAATAGTGACCTCCTAAGGAAAAATAATAGTTAAAATAATAAAATAAGAGTCATTTTGGAGGGAATAGAAGGAAACTAATTTTTTTTTTGAATTATATTTTTGGCTTATCTCCTTATAAGTTTACTCAAATTTCAAGTGTAGACACTCGTTGGATGCAGAATTAAATTCCACATCCAACGAGTATCCATTATGCATACTTTTGAGAAGATCCATGTTGATAAAAATTCAAGATTACATTAAAAAAATGTGTTGAACACATTTTTTTAATATATCTTCATTTTTTATCAATGCGGGTTTTCTCAAAGGTATGCATAATGGGTACTTGCTAAATGTAGAATTTAATTCTACATCCACCGAGTGTCTACACTTCAAATTTGAGTAAACCTACAAGGAGATAAGCTAAAAATATAATTAAAAAAATAGTTTTTTTTATTTTCCCTCCAAAATATTTACATGAACCTCTTTTTAAATTTAAAGGATTTTGATTGGTTTACATATTATGACATGGAAATTACATGAAAATTATGTGGGCACTTTTAAGTTGGAATTTCTTCTAATGCGAACTCCTTTGAGGTATACTCTCCACCATTGTTCCATCTCAAGGCTTTGATCTTCTTTTATGTGTGGTTTTCAACTATAGCTTTGAACTTGTAAAAATTGCTAAAGAATGCATCCTCAGTCTTTAGGAAGTGGATCTAAGTCTTGCGAGAGAAGACCATCAATGAAGGAAACATGTTGCTTCTTAGAATTGATGCTACCAACATCAATCCACAAACATCTGAGTGTGTTTAGATCTAGAATCTCCTTGGACTTGTTCTTGCTACTTAGGAAAGGAACCTTGGCATGCTTGTGGAGCGTGCACCTTCTTCTTATGCCATATTGCTTAATACTGAACTTTAGAGGACCTATGAACATCTCAATCAAAATAGGTAATGCCTGGTGATGCGGGTGCTCCATCATCTTATGCCACACCTTACACAAGCTGTCATTGTTATGCATAGGGCTCAAATAGGTTTACCCTGCAATCTTTATAAATTACCTTCTCTAACCCGTATTACCTAAGTTGTATTTAGGCTATATTCCTTCGATATGACGAGGAATTGCTAGTTCTTGAACTCATCTACAAACCCATTATCCTCCATGACCAATGAAAGCAAGTTGTTCTTGAGATTTGGAACATAGACAATATTGTGAAAATATGAAGAATTACCTGAATTAAGTTGCAAGGGAATAATATAACTCTTGCAATTGGGTACTTGGCGTCATCACCAAGCTCAACCTGTACACTGGTTTCCCGCATCTTTAGACTAGAAAGTAATTGTTGGGCTAGTGTCATATGTTGAGATGCCCTACTGTCCAAATACCATACATACTTCAAAACTGTGTTGGTAGAAGGAAAGATATGATTGAAAAATCCTTCACAAACTTGGTAGGAAACTCATCCATTTGAATTTTTGTAGAGCTTGCTACTTGCTTTTGTTGTTGCTTCCCTTTACCCTATTTCTTTTTTGGACACCATGATGCGTCATGACCATGTTTATGAAAAATGAAATACTTTCGTTCTTTCCTAGTTGTGAGTTTGACTCCTCAGTTTTTTCCTTACCTTTTTTGGGTCCTTTACCTTTGCCCTTATTTGACTGACCAAATAAAGACAGGTACTCATCATCGACCTTCTTGCTCGCATTTGACTTCATCTGAGTCTCTTGGATATTTTCATCCCACAATCTCTCAAATTTATGCTGGTTCCCTTAAGCACAAATACTTTTGGCAAATGGTTTCAAGAAGGTGGGAATCCATTCATTTCCATATTCATTAGCTTTTCATCTGCAGCCTTTTACCCAACTATTGCAAATTTATCATGAATTTGTGTGAATTTCATAAGGTCACTAGTGGCTGGGTTTAATCTTGTCATCTCTATGGATCCAAGTTTGTTACACAAGATCATATTCCTATTTATGTTTTCACTTTGATAGAGTTATTAGGGCATTGAATATCTCCTTCATTATCTTCTTCTCAAATATATGAGGGATATCCCTTATGGAATTCAAGATCATTCACATGGATTTCACTTCCCTCTTCTTGTGAGTTGCTAATTTATACAAATTTATAGGTGAACAACTTTGGCAATATCCCATAGATAATTATCTTCTAGTAAGAGTTTAACCTTCACCTTCCATGATATTATATTCAAGGCACCATCCATTCTATCTTCAAACTCGAGACTCATTGATGCTATCTTTGAGATGTACTACTTAAACTCCCAAATTTAAAAATTAGTTTTGAAACCCTCTAACTACTGTAGCTCCTTCTCGATAATTGATTTATAGTTCCAATATGGATGACAGTAGCATCAGGCATGTACTTCCATGCAAGTTTAAGTGTCTATACATGTGGAAGTTGTCCAAGGACATTTAAGCTTAGAAAAATACTTTAATTAAAGGAATTATAAATAAATTTCCGGTTAAAAGAAAAAATGAGTTAATCGAATGAACTGCAATGATTATTTTCATTATTGAATTAGATTAATCTCAACTATTGATCTCAAGTGAATTATGAGATCTATCTCAACCTTCAATCACTTTGGAGATTAGGGTTGTGGATTCGATCAATAACTCAAACTTATAATATGAAAGCTATGCTAAGGGAAAAGACACATCAAGAGAGCACACAACAATGAGACAGTGAGATATCAGTGATTGGGTGGAGAAGGACATTCATCCAAGTGTGCAGATTCCAGAACAAGGGGCAATAAGGGAGAAGGATCCAACAACCAACAAGATCGAAGGACATGTTTTGAAGGTTTTATCTGCTAGAAAAATTCTAGGTTTTGTTGTTTGTACTTTCAGTTTGCAGACATTTAATTTCCTAGGAAATGAAGCCCTTGTATGCTGTAAAACTAATCTTAATGAACAACAAATTTGAAGGGTATAATTTTTTGTGTGCATGTGTATGAGATTGAGGTTATTTTGCTTCCATTGTTTATCTGTTATTTACCTATTAAAACTGTCAGCAATGATTTAATTTAATAAATATGTAGTTAATAAATTTATAGCAAGAAATATTTGAGAATCAAAATAAGAGAAAATTCTTTGATACCATGTTAAAATTCCAAGCCTAGATGACTGTCATATATATATTTCAACTAAATAAGTAATATATTGAAATTAATTAACCATAAATTAAATTTTAACAAGAGAATCAATTACAAAACGATTGGAAACTAAATATCAAAAGCAAAATACATTATCTCATACACAAAAATTCTCCTTTAAATCAACATTACATTCATTGAAGAACTTACAAGGAAACCTCCACACTGCTAAAAAACTAGCCATTGCATGGTCAACAAAACAACATAAAATTTAGTTCTATGACATCCCTAAGAGGTATGACTTATTGGAAAAAACAAAAAACTACTATACAACCCGCCCATATGATTCTGTGAATACCTCTGTATGATTGTAAGGACTTTTGTACAAATATATGGATCGACCTATACAACATGTATGACTTGCTCTTGTATCATTGTTTCTTTCCTGAATTTCTTTGATCTCTCTTTCTTGCTTGGTTGTTCATCCTACTTAATTTTTCGTTTGTGACTAATCCCTCTATCTTCTCATGTCTTTATACTTTTAGTTGACACCAAAACCTTAATCTATTTTTAAGATTACTCCTAGTCTATGTCATGCATGAGATACATATTTTTAGACTTAACATCTAAATATAATCCTTCACCTCTTTACTGAAAAAAATTACAAAATATAATTGCTTATTGGAATTAGGAAATATTTCTGAATACGTCTGTATGATTGAAAGGAATTTTGTACAACTATATGGATCGACCTATACAACATGTATGACTTGCTCTTGTACCACTGTTTCTTTCCTGAATTTCTTTGATCTCTCTTTCTTGCTTGGTTGTTCATCCTACTTAATTTTTTGGTTGTGACTAAACCCTCTCTTGTCATGTCTTTATACTTTTAGTTGACACCAAACCCTTAATCTATTTTTGAGATTACTCCTAGTCTATGTCATTCATAAGATACATATTTTTAGACTTAACATCTAAATATAACCCTTCACCTCTTCACTGAACAAAACTACAAAATATAATTGCTTATTGGAATTAGAGAATATTTCAAACTACTTCTCGCAAATTCACGTTGAATTGTGTGCAAGTCCATGTTTGAGCTATATTTCTCAACATTGATAAGTGAATTAATTATGCACATTGTATTGCTCTATGTTTGGTTTCATAAATCAAAGTTAATTTCTTTGATATGATTTATGGAGACCAGGCCATTTAATTTCCAAAAATGTCTGAGGCATTCTTCCTTCTTGGTTTTGATTAGGTAGTCTCTTTAAATAATTTTTTTGCCACTATTGTTTGCATGTTATGATAAAATTGGTCCATATATAGGCATCTTATAGGTCAATTTGTTTTTTCCGTGCTAAACAGATTGGAATGAGTATGATTCTTTTGTTGATGATTAATACATAGTTAATTGATGATTACTCCATGGTTAATTGGTAAAAGAATTGTTGTTGCTTAGGAAATGTGCAAGGTTTAAGTCTTCCCACATGTTGAAGTGTGTGTTGCACTAATGTAGACTTAGGGTTTGTAGATCCCCACAATTCAATCAAAGGTAAAATTACTAATAAAATATAATAGTTATTTTGCTGGATCTATTCATGTACGAGTGATAAAATTTTCTATGCTGCATTAAGATCTAGGGCAAAAGGTTATTTAATGTGACCCTAACATATATTCTTTCTAAAATTTCTGAAATTTCTATGTAACATTGAAATATAAGGCTAGAGGTCATTGAACATCACCAAAAACATATATTGTTGCATTCCCTTTTACTTTCATGCCACTAACAACTATAAACCAACCACTAACAACTATAAACCTACCAATAAATTGGTGCATTTGACTATGTTATGCAATTAGTACCAATAAATTAGTGCATTTTACTATGTTATGCAATTATTCCTGGTTAGTTTCCAATAACATATTAAGCCTTTTGACATTATAGGTTTTCATGGCATCTTATTTTGTACTATTGTATTTAAAAAAAAAATTAAAATTTATGTTTTATGAAGACATTAAAGGGTTGGTTGAACAATTATTTAGTGTATCTTCCCCTTCTAAAAGGATTATGCATCTAATTTATGTATGTGATTGCATTATTAGCCATATTTATGAATGCTTAAGATATCATACATCCAATGTATTTTTGTTTAGTTTGATTTATGTTGAATTTCTTGCAAATGAGTGGAAATTTCAATCTAGAAACTAAAATCCAAGATGTGATAACAAACTTAAATTCAATGTTTAGGTGAAGGGTGTATGTAGGTTTTTTTCTAGAGAAATTTTAGTCTTATCTCAAACCTTTCAAATATGACCTACACTTTGAAAGAACATTAGGTCTATATTAATAAATCATATATGATCCTATGAAAAGACAAAAAAATTGTAGGTGGGAGTGTTATACTAATAAACCTTAGCTTATTTTGAGTTCTAATCTATGGCTGCCCTTAATTAGATCTTTTCATTTGAAAGGAAGATTATAGAGTAAAAGAAGATTATAGAGTAAAATCCAATGAAGACAGATGGGAAGAATGTGAGTAAAGGAAATATTGCAAATGGCTTGAGTATTAAGCACAAATTACAACCAAATGAAAAGAAACATCAAAGAAAATAATCTAGTTATATGTTTTTAATACAAATTGGTAAGTTTCCAACACTTTCATTTGAGAAATAATAAACTTTCAAACAAGAAAATATTTCTAGTTAGAAATATTACTAGACTTGTAAAATACATTAAATTGAAGATATTGAGAAAATGCAAATGTGGCCCTGGTTTACGTGTAACATTGATAGAGAATTGCAGCATCTACTAGGGTTTCATCCTTCTTGTGGTTTACCCTATTGGATGGTATGCTAAGAAAAGTTAAGGGTAAGGTACAAGGATTTATTTTTTCTTTCGAAAATTCATATGGGTTAGAATTGACACCTAGTTGAAGGAACTTCATATTATGTGGTGTAAATGAGTATACTTATTTTGTTTAGGATTATCCTATGGTTAATTTGTAAAGGATTTGTTGTTGCATGGGAGAGGTGCAACGTTTAAATCCCAATTTCTCCCATGTGGAAATTTACATTGTGTCGATGTTGAGTTAGGTTTTATAGCTCCCCGCATATCAATGAAAAGTGATATTACTATATAAAAAGGAACTTAGTTATTTTATTGGATTTTTTTGTCGATAAGAGATCTAAATTTGTTATGTTGCATTAAAATTTGGGAAAAGCTATCATTAAACATGACCATAACATATAATCTTTCATTCAATTTTACTTTCAAGTAACTAAAAACTCTACATAAACAAATAAATTATTATTTTGTATTATGGAATGCAATAAGGATTTCTCTATAGGTAGTTTCTAATAAGAACTAATCCTTTTTTCATAATAGCAATTTTTAAGTGATGGTTCTTATTTCGTATTATGATAATATCTTTTGATTTTTATGTTCTATAAGGATTTGAGGGCACTAAGGGTCAATGTATCATACTTATCTAGTTGACTTCGCCTTCCAAAAGGATCATGCATATGAGATTCTTGTGGGATTGCATGATTAGGCATATTCATGAATATTTGGACATGGGTTCTCAATGTTGTGTGGTTTAATTTGTTTTATGTTTGACTTGCTTGTGAGTGAGTGAAGTTTTCAACCTAAATACTCAAATCCAAGATGTGGTGGCCAAGCCGATTTCATGGGTTAGGTAGGGTTTATTTAGGTTTGTTGCTAAAGGAATTGCATTCTTGATCTCAAGCCTTTTAAACATGCCCTAGACCTTCAAAAAATGTTAGGATCTTATTAGAAACCACAAAAGACCCTAAGTAAAGACATAATTTAAAAATTGTAGGTAGAGAGCTAGACTAATTATCCTTAATCTATTGTGAATATTAATTGTGCGATTACCATCCACTAGACCCTTTCCTCTAAAATAAGAAGAGAATATAGAGAATCCTTAACCTATTGTGAATATTAATTGTTTGATTACCATCGAATAGACCTTGTCCTCTAAAATAAGAAGTGAATATAGAGTAGAAAAGAAAGGAAGGAAGATTGGAAGAAAAAGGAAATATTTCAAATGAGTTGAGTAGTAAACACAATTGACAACAAAGTCAGAACAACCATTAGAGTGTACACCAATGATATATTTCAATACAAATTGGCAAAGGTTCCAACATTTTCAATTTAAGAATATGAAACTTTCATATGAGAAAATCTATCCAACTATAAATACCATCTATGTTTAAAAACTATAATAAGTTGAAAATATTGATCAAATGAAATTAGGGGTTTGGTTTATGAGCGACATTGAAAAATTATTAATCCATCCATTAGAGTTATGTTGACAATGCTATATGTTGCCAAGAGTAGGGGGTCTCCCTGATATGAAGTCCCAATTAGACCTCACACCATTTGGAGTAGGCAGCCTCATCTGGATAATAGGCATGACCATAATTATTCTTAGAGATATTAATTCGTTGCAATTATCAATATAAGAGATTATGCATAAACTTTGAGATAAGAAAGTAAATTGACACTATGAAGCATACAATTGCAACACATACATGATTTTTCCACTGACAGAGTAAAAAGAGTGACCCTTTAAGAGAAAAGTAATAATACTATTCTAGTAAAGACAAATAGGAGCATAGAAATAATAGTTAACCTACAAAATAGTTCACAAGGTAACAATGATCATAAAAGAAGTAACAACACACACTCAACAAGATATATACTAAAGCCAATGAAATAGTTCATTTTCTCTAGTAAGTATGAACACAAACATATACCAGAAAAATTAAAATAATAGTCTTACAACATCCACGATACATGCATGAAAGTGTGCCAGATTTGAGAGCTTCAAATATTAAGTGAAAGTTCCATGTACACAATTACAATCATGAAACGCTAGCCCCAATAGTGGAACATTAAGTTACCACTTTCTCCTCCAAAGAAAGATATTCTCTCCTATGCCAATCTAGAGAAGCAAAGGTGAAAAGTCCTTTGCTTGACCTATGAGGGTGTATTTATAACAAATGAGGTGACTCTCCACCTCCCATGTGACTCTTGACTTCCCTCATGACTCTTGAGCTCCCACATGAATTTTGAGCTTCTATGTGACCTTTGGGCTCCTACATGACTGTAGGACTTCATTGTGACTTTCCACATTCCATGTGTGACCCTTGGGATTCCACACATTTTTCATGTTCTCATTTTTTGGAGACACAAAGTTACATTCCACAAATTGTGGCAAAATACATGGACAACATAATACTTTTGTGATGACACTTTGAGAAGCCACAATTTGGCAGCTGTGACATGAGACTTCATTGTAATGTATCAGTGCCAAGTTCTCCTCTTTGCTGCTATGTATTCAATCCTTAATGATAGATCTATCTTGTATTTCATCTTCACCCTTCAAAGGGTCTGGATAAGTGTTGGATCCTTCTAAGTTAGCATGATTTTGCATCTCTCTGTCTTGGTCCAAGATTCCTTTACTCCTACATGACAGAATCTGGGTGTCTTATCTCCATGAGTGTCCTTCTTGTAACCTCTTCTTGATGACCTCTTGAGCATCATCTTGCCATGATAGGATGATAGTACTTGCAAATGAAGTTCACTCATGACAAGACAACATTAGTCCCAAATCACCTATTCTATCTTGTACAAATGCTGACTATGATGGGAAAATGCACAAGTGTTGAGGGAAGAGGCCTTGTTAACAGCAATGTGTAAAGTCAAGAGGCAAGGAGTGAGGTTCTAGACATTGTGATTTCATAATGCATAGTGGAAAGGGAGAGGAAAGACATGAATTGCGCATTAGGCAAGTCCAGGAGGTAAGGGTAGCAAGCTCTGGCAATGTGTCTGCATAATGTGCAATTCTCTAGGGAGAGGATCCATGTATTGCACAATTGAGCACTACAAGAGATGAAGGATATCCCTGTAGTCCACTTAGACTGCAAAATGCACAATAAGGGCAAGGTTGGCCAAGGAATTGCACGTAGATCAAGTATAGGAGAAAAGAGTGACAAACTTGAGCACGATGATGCACAATGGACAATGGCTGAGAAGGTGGCTCTTGGGACTGCACATTTGAACACTACAAGGGTCCAGAGATGGCCTTACTATCATCTGAGAATGCATAGTGTGCAATACAAGGTAGGATGGATCAAGGATTGCGTAGTGGACAAGCGTAAGCAACAAGGTGGAGGGTTTGTGCTCTGAGGTTGCTCAATGTGAAATTGAAGGAGGATGTCCTCAATATGGGCACAATGCATAGATCCAATAGGTAAGGGTCTCATCACTGAGGCTTGGGAGAATGCACAATGCGCTCATCACTTAGCTAGAAGTTGAATGTGCTTGTGTTGCACAAGATGTGAGGACAAGGATGAACTCCAAAATTGACTAAGTGTGAGATCAATGGGACAAGAGAATAAAAACATGTAATAGGTCTTGAACATGATCTCATGCATATATACACCCATGCACATAGAAAGAATACACATTACCCAAAACCATGCATACAACAAAATGACAATAAAGTGACACTTATCTCCAAATGTGACACTTAAGATTTACCTTTATGACACAAGTGTCGACTACAACCAAAAGGTGAAAAATACCATAAGAATGTGTCCAACACATGTTCTAATGATAAATAACATCAACCAATGCAAGAGGGTGTGTTGGAGCTGCCTCTAGAAGGTGTGATATGGAGCTATTTAATGTGTGTCAAAACAAGAAAAAGCAACACATGCAAGAGTGAAAGCGACGCATGCAAAAACAAAGAAAACATAAGCGACACATGTAAGAATGAAAGCATGAAAAAGTGACACTTGTAAAATATAGAGTAAGCAAAAACAATGCATGTAAGAGAAAAATAAAGAAAAAATGACATTTGCAAAAACAAAAGCAACAATTGAGAAACTCATCAAGAAGATGGGGCATTTGCAACCACGAATGAGTGAATGCTCCTTAT
This sequence comes from Pinus taeda, assembly GCA_000404065.3. Lineage (NCBI taxonomy): Eukaryota > Viridiplantae > Streptophyta > Pinopsida > Pinales > Pinaceae > Pinus > Pinus taeda. The sequence goes on from APFE031693032.1 coordinate 101,082, forward strand.
ATTCGAATAGTGAATAGAGCTCAAAAGCAAAAGATGAATATAAAGATGAGCTCTAGATTGGACTCTTTATATAGGGAGAGAAGACATGCAATTAGGGTTAAGATTGGTGAGTGCGCATTGTGCTTATTAGGAAAATGGGACAAAAAAGTGAATTGTCTGACTTAAAGAAGTACACTCTCTCTATCAACAAAGAGTGTGCAATCACTATCTACAAAAGATGCCCTCACACTATCATGATACATCATGATTGCGTAGTATTTGTCTCTAGGAACAAAACAAGCATTGTCATTAAGGGCTATCCAAGCATTGTCCATAAAGATTACACAAGCAATGTCATCACAGATTCGTAGTCACCATCTCTAGAGACTTCATAGTCACTATTATTAGGCACTACGTAGTCACTATGATTAAGCACTACACAGTCACTATCATTAGGCACTGCGCAATGCTTGACTTCTAAGGATACACATTGACTGCTAGGTTTGTTGAGAAGAAGTTTAGCATGCACACATCACTAGATAAGCATGCAAAAGTAGGCCACTTCGACACTTAGAATTCCTAAAGGAAGATTGAACACAAACAACATGACTAAGCATGAAATTAATGGTTTGAAATGAAGGATGGCATGATCATAAGGAGGCTCCAAAATTTGGAGGGTGTTGTAGCAACCATAACACTTGGTGACACACTAGAAGAACCACATCTTCTCTATTTAGGTCTAACATTAAGCATGAGGTCTAGCCTTCTGGAAATATTGTCTCATCCTATTGATCACCCTAACTTCCTTACTTAGCCTGGGTACAAATGTAGTCTCTTTTATTCCTCTTGTCGGCTTAACACATTTCACATGACTAGCCAAACTTCAGTGGTTTCAATTAGGGAGTAGGAGTATGTAAATTCCATGAGTTTAAGATGTTCAGAGTTTTATTATCGTCTGTGGTGTTGCTTCGCTACTAGTAGGCATATTCAGTACCCCGAAAGAGTCACTTCAAGGAATCACAAGCATTGCTTAACTACCAATGAGCCTTTTCAGTACACTAGTGAAGTTGCTTGCTTCACCTCTTTCCGCAGGAAGCCTTTCTCTTCTTTCACCCTTTATTTATTTGATTACTTTATGCTCATTGACATTTCATAGGGATTTATTTTTCCAAGGGTGGAAGAGGGATCTTGACTTATTTAACAAGCAAGAGAGGTTGTTCCTTGTTTTTCATACACTCTTATATATACACCTCTAAAATTTGTTGAAAATGCAACAAGAAAATCTCAATTTGACTTTGCCTTGGTCAAAATCGAGAAAATTCGAATTTCTATTTCAACAGAAATCTTGGAGGCAATCTTGGAGGTATCTAACTGAGGTAACACAACACTTGTCACTCATTTAACTTAGTTAATATGAGTTTGGGAAGATTGAGTTCAGTTCAGTATGTTTGATTGCTAATTTGTAGCAATCTATTTAAGTTAATTTGAGTTATTGTCACTTTAAATAGTTCTAACTGTCAAAAGAACTAGTGGGGGTTAAGTCGTGGAAATGGAACTTTAACCACATGCGGTGATCAACTAGTTAAGTGATCAATCAACCCACAATAATTGTTGTGTTGTTACCCTTCGTCATCATTTTCAATAAGTTAAGAGATCAGAGCGAGGGCTCTAATCTAAAAGATTCATTCTGAATTAGCCAAGGAATCATTGGTAAAGATCCCTAAGTCAAAATACAGCTAAATCACCCATGGGGGCCACCATCAGGGCCTAGATCTATAGTGGAAGGTATAAAAGCACAAAAGCTACTCATGGGACCCCTATCGACAAAAAACAACAAGGAAGAGAGGCATTTTTACACAGGTGTGCATTGTTGGTTAAATGTCAAATGGTTTCTGGGCAGACCGCCGTTCATCCGCGCCTGACCACCCCTAGAATAATCTCGGGGCGGTAACCTGCTCAAGTGATAAAAAAATCCCCCCCCCAGAGTTAAAAAGTCATATGTAGATCCAACGGTCTAGATCCATTCCAGGGGGAGAGCACGGGATCCAACCTCTTGCCATTTGCCCCCCCGCTACTCTCTACCTGTCCTCATCATTGCCCAATCTCACCTAGCCACGTGTACCTCCCATGACATCATCCCACATCAGCTAACCATCGCCCTCGATCAACTTATAAAATCCTTCCCACCTCACGTTTTTAAACATTTTCCTGAGCTCCCAATGCAAACTCTCCCACCAGACCCCTGTCGAGAACATCGTTCGAGATCATTTGACCAAGTACCTCCTCCCAACATCATTTTTGACCTGCTCCATGACAACTAGGTAACCAATTTCTCTTGTACACTTGTAATTTTCTCAAATACTCATAAAATATGAAGAAGGCAGTTCCCAAGACCTCAAAGGCTCGTGATGCCAAACCCCCTTCCAATGTTGACCCCTCATGGATACGAAGGCTCAAATCGCTAACCCTACCTATTCCTACCACCTTGTTCACCTCCATTTTGACCTATATGGAAACCATATGAGGGGGTAAGCCCTTTCCAAGTAGTTGACTCCGACCTATAATATCAAATTAAATCCTCTGTGAACCATTTTCCCGAATTCATCTCCTGGTTGGCTGCAACCTAAATTTAAAAGAAAAGTTGCTTTGTTTCTTCTTCTGGGGAAAAAAATCTTGAAGTAACCATAGAGATGATTCAAAAGGCCCTCGTTTACCCCACCTCTCCTGAACCCTGACGATTTACTGATGTCACCCTAGTGTATCATTACTCTACCCTCCTAGCCAATGGGTGAAAATATTTCTTACAAATGGTCCTGGCCCTTGGCCTACAAGCTCTACCTATGGCTGACAACTTCCATACCACCCTCTTTTCTAAACCCATCCAACCCATCCTATACTTAAATTCTCATTTGCTGGGGGGTGGTGATGCCAACATAGTAAACAAAGAAACCTTGGGTTTTTTAAAGGAAAATTATGCTGCCTGGACACCTATTTGATATTCCAACTTACCCATCTGAGGCCTTAAGATTTTAGTTGCATCATTTTTCCACCTCATCTTATTTCATATACTATTCGCCACTATTCTATTTGTTTGTGTATTGTGGGTGAGTTTGAGTGGCTGGGCCTCAGTTTGGTGGATGGCAACAAGCAGAGGAAATTTGTGTTCGACTGAGACATTGTTGTTAGAAAGAGGCCACATTATGATGGTTACTCTCAATTTATATCAACTTATATGGCCATTGCATATAATATTATCCATGGTTTTTCTCCGCCAAGGGTTCTCCCTGAACAAAGAGAGATCCTCCAACTTACCAAAGACATCAGGGTAGGGGACTAGTACCTTTTTGAGGGTCACACAGAGATCAGGGTTTATGGGTGCGAACTTCCCCCTTACCATCTACCTGTGTTCATGCCCATGAGGATATTTTCTCTAGAATTCATCAGACAGAGCCTCAATGTGAACAAACTCCATTTTGTCCCTACAAAGAAGAAACGTATCTTTAAATTGGGAAAGCCAGTGGGGCCTTTTGTTTTCAACTCCAGACATGCCTTCAAGGCAGTTGAAGCATTTCTCAAAAAGATGAATTTTGACCTAGGGGATGTCTGGCATTATGACCCTCATTGTGTCATTTTCCAAAGGAGGGAGAAGATAAAAGCTTCAACTTATGAACATGAGTATAGGACTAAGATTGAATGGAAAGCTAACCTTGATTCATGGCCTGTGGATTAGAGATGGAGATCGAGCCTTTAGTGACCAACGACAAAGTACAAAAGAGGACTGTGGACCAAACTAGAAATACAAAGATGGAGAATGTATATCCAGCTGAAAAGGAAAAAACCCAAGAGATAGAAGAAGAGGATCTTGAAATCAGACTAGTGGAAACAAGGCCAGATGAACCAAGTTTCCAATTGACCTTGGAGGATCCATCACAGATTCTTGCCTCATCCTCTTCAGAGGTAGCTATTTTAGGTGCAAAAGGAAGTGCAATTATTACTAGGTCAAGCTAGCCTAGTGGAAAGGCCATTGAAGAAAGAAATAAGAAGGTGAGAGAGGATATGCAACAACAAATGAAATCTCACTCAGTTCCATACCCAACTAGACTGTTGGCTGCTATGGATTTAGAAAGAAATAAAATGAAGTTTTCACTACAACATCCATTGGCATAGTCTTTGCCTTCAGGTTCTCAAGTTAAAGCCTTGGATGTTTCACTGGATTTAACAACTGTTCCCCTGCTAGACAAGATAAATTTCCATAGGTAGGTTGGAGAGATGCCATATAGTGAGTTCAAAAGGAACACAATGATGATCAACAAGGCCACGAAGCTACTGGAAAAGGATGCAACTAGGTTGAAGCAAGAGAGAGACTCTAGGGCTCTCCACATGCAGACTAAGAGCTTCAAGGAGCTGGTCGTGAAGCTAGGTGTGAATCCAGAGGATAAAACTGCTTTCAAGGCCCTCCTTCAATGTTACCAAATAGAGATCCAGGAGCTAAGGCATAATTTGAAGATGCCAGGTAGTGAGCATGTGCAGTCCAAATAACTTGCACAGGTGGAAGAAGAGAAGGAGATACTAGCCAAAGAGTTCATTGCAAGGAATAACGAAAGAGTGTCCCTCAAGAAGAAGGCAAAAAAGTTGCAAATGAGAATAGACTCACATATATGTGCAGTGACCATACTTGAAGGTCCTCAAAACCCAACTGAACATCTCACTAAGACCCTCACCGAGATCCAACTTTTAGAAGGGGAGATTAAAAGGGTGCATAACGATCTAGATGCTATCCAAAGAAGCCTAACACAGAAAGAGAAGCAACTGGATACTGCCAAGACAAATGCATAAATCATCAGTAAGAATATATAGGCAGTAAACCCAGAAATCTCTGACTTAAAGGAAAAGCTGAAAGGAAACATGTCTCTACTGCAAACAAAGAAACTGGTCTGGGATGAGGTCATTTAAGGGATCATAAACCACTGGGAGTATATAACCTTGATGGAAAAAGAAAGGATTTTAATAAAATATTATGAAGGATTCATCTTGTCAACCAGAGAGGAGGGAGAAAAGAACTCCTAGATTGCCAAAAGGTTCATTCAGTTTGTGAATGAGACACCACTCAGTGAGTTGATGCCCATATATGTGGTGGACAAAGTAACTGTTATCATGGAGATTTCTAAGGTTTTCCAGAAGGAGGAAGCTAGAGTCAAAGCTGAGGAGTAACTAGAGGTGGTATAAAAGAATGTGACTGCCTTTAACACTGAGTTTGAGAGGATTGTCAGAGCAGATTTTCCCAACTATTGGGACATTGGGGGAGTGTTGATGCAGTGGGAACAATACAATCAAAGACTAGTGGAGTCTGAAAACAAAGTAGAATCTTCCCATGAGAACACTGCCACTCTGAAGAGAAAGATGTGGTAAACTATCTGAAGAGGGATTTTCAAGTGCTGGGAATGGTAAATACCTTGTTTCATCCTAGACTGAATTACAAATGTATGACCAACCTCAAAATTTCTTATCAATAGTGCTTCTGAGCTACACTGCCAGTGCCATCACTTTGGAAAAGATGTGAGTAGTTCGTAAACCCTCCTATGCTCCAAATCATCGAAACATCAATTTTGACTCCACAACCTGCTTATCATGACTAGAGATACTGCAGATTGTGTTGAATATGACACTTTTATTTCCTGTTTTATGTAAATATTTTATTTTTAGTCAGTTAGTTAGAGTTCAATTAGTACATCTATGCCACAGAGCACACTGAAATTTTTGCTATGATTATCCATTGTAATGAATCAAGAAGGAATATTTTGTAACAAGCTCTCCCTCTGAGGCCCTATAAAAATAATTTTGATACTAAACGAGGGTTCAAAATTTTGGTTTTCCAAGAGAGAAGTCCTGTCTACTGTTAATGAAATGTATGCTCTGTGGAAGATTAATACAAATTTTTGGTGATTTTGTTGAAATATGGCAACAAGAATATTCCAATTTAATTTGTCCATGAATTAAAATTAAATTTAGTCTTAACAACTACTTGGAAATAATTAATTAATTCATGTTGAATTATTTAGTTGGAGAAATTCAAGTTAGAAGTCTTTCTGAGGTCATGCAAGAGTTATCCCTTAAATTAAGAAGATAAGATTGAGTTATATTTGAATTGTAATTATTAAACTCAGTTTACTGAGTTAAGTCCAGTTAAATTAGTTCCAAACTGTTTGAGGAACTACTAGAGAGTTAACAATCAGTTGATGCATGCATGCACTCAACTAGTTTACTCTAGTTAACTGAAGATTCCCTCATCAGAAACTTATGCATGTCTATTTTGAGAAAGACCCAATTGAGATTAAAGTCAAGGACAATGTACTATCAGTTGCATGTGTTTTCTTATAAAGAAAACTCATGCATGCAGTCAAGGCATCATTCCTTAAGGATTGCGTAGTTCTGACAGTGTGTGAGATCAGAAGTGTTCCACTTGGTGACTTGAGAATCATCCCAGAGGAACAACGCAAAGAAATAGGATCTTGGAGGGCAGAGAGGAACGCTGGAGAGAAGCCAAGATTTCCTGTGAGCATCTCTGAGGATTGTACTGAGAGCTGGCTAGATGTGAAAGCTAAGGCTTTGTATAATTCCTATGTATTTCCACCTTGTATGATAATACAAATAGTGGGGTTTTTAGCTGAGACTTTCCCCAAAGTATTTTCATGTGTATTGTGTGATTGGTTCTTCTTCTTCTAGTTATATTGTTCAAATCGATCTTTAAGCTTTCACAAATTGATAGTATAAGTAGGTTATAATATTATGCTTTGATTTATGTTTCATTATCGGGTTAACCTACACATATTTTCTACATATCAGAGCTAGATCTGTAGAAATTTCTACATGGTATCAGAGTTGATTTTGTAGAATTTTCTACATGGTATCGGAGCTGTTAACAGTATGCTGAGAAGAGAATTTGAATTTTGAAGTTTGGGGTTGTAGGTGCAAATCGAATTCATATCATACTTCAAGGTTGGCCAATGGCATTCTATGGCTTGAGACTCGAGTATGCCTTGGAAGGTAGATCGAATTACATAGCATGGAAAGATAGAATGGAGGATGTATTAGAAAACAATGGCTTGAAGGATTTCATCGATCAAGAAATCCCAAAGCCAACTTCAACTAATGCACAAGAGTTGGCTGAGTGGAAGAAGTGTGTTGCGAAGGTGAGATAGATCATCCTTGAGAGAGTTCGAGACCATATTGTCTCGAGTCTCCATGGAAAGGATACTCCATTTTCAATGTGGAAGACATTGAAGGACCTCTACCAGAACAGTAGCAACCAGAGAAAATTGGCGCTCAAGGATAACCTTTGAAGAATCAAGATGGAGAAGGGAGATACTATTTCCACATATCTAAACAAGCTCACCACCTGCATAGATGAGCTTGGCAGTGTGGGAATAACTACTGCTGATGATGATATGGTGAGCCTCGCTCTCCTTGGCCTTCCAAAGAGTTGGAATAGCTACAAGGACTCTCTGAATGGAAGGGAGAAACTGTCGGATTGGGAATGACTGTGGTCAGATCTTATGCAGGAGAAGATTAGGGGGAGCACAAGAGATGGTTCTTCATCCAACAATGATGATGAAGAAAATCTGGCCTTAGAAAGTATGGCAAGGAAAGGGAAGGGGAAGGATTCCGATTTCAAATCGAATTATTCTCATGGAGGGAAGAAGGGTGACATGTCTAAAGTGAGATGCTTTAATTGTCACAATATGGGACATTATGCGACTAATTTCCCATCAAATACGTCTAAGAAGGCATCCTAGGAAGGATCGGAAGGTGAGGCATTAGCCTATCAGTTTGAAATGGACTTTACCCTCATCACATGCATGGTGTCATCGATGATGGGTTGTGTCTGGTATCTTGACAGTGGAGCCTCATTCCACATGACTGGTGATAAAAGTTTATTCAGTGCCTTGGAGGAGAAAGACCTCAAGATGCACATAGAGATGGGTGAAGACGAAAGGTATAGTGTTTCAGGAGTGGGCACAGTTTCTTTTCAGAGGGAGCATGGAGCTCCTATCACCTTGACAGATGTGAAATATGTGCATGGACTGAAGAATAACTTGGTATCAGTCGTGATGTTGGAGGAGAAAGGCTACGATGTTGTCTTCATTAAGGAAAGACATTCCCGAGACACATAACCACGGGTCAGACCAAGATGATAGGGATTCAGGTGAAGAATCTCTATAAACTAGAAGTAGATGATTGTGTAGCATTGAGTACGAAAGCAGAATTGGTGCAAAGCCAAGACATTGGCGAGTTGTGGCATAGGCAGTTGGGTCATTTGCATCATGGGGCTTTGAAGATAATGCAACAGATATTTACAAGACTTCCCAAAGGTAAACTTGAGCAAGTTGACACATGCAAAGTTTGTAACTTGGGAAAGTACACCAAGTCTTCCTTTCATGATCAAGACAGTTGAGTAAAGGCTATCTTAGAGCGAGTTCATACTGATGTGTGTGGACCATTCTCGACGGCATCTACAACAAAGCAAAGGTATTTTGATGACTATTCTCGTAAATGATGGATTTATTTCATGTAGAAGAAGGACCAAACTTTCACAAAGTTTTATGAGTTCAAAGCTTTGGTCGAGAAAGAGTCAGGGAAGAAGATCAAGGCCTTGAGAAGTGACAACGGTGGAGAATATGTCTCTCAAGAGTTTAAGGACTTTTGTGCAGTGGAAGGAATTAAACGAGAGTTGACGACACCTCATAGCCCACAATAGAATGGGGTGGCTGAGAGGAAGAACAAAACTATTGTAGGGGAAGCACAGGCAATGTTGCATGACCAAGGCCTACCACTTCACTTGTGGGCTGAGGCATGCAACACAACGGTCTATTTGTAGAATAGAAGCCTGCATCACATACTTGGGATGAAGACACCAGAGGAAGCTTTCTCCGATAAGAGACCAGATGTGGGTCACTATAAGATCTTTAGCTCATCGATATATTTCCATGTGACAAAGGATGCACGGAAGAAGCTTGAGCTGACAATAGAGTTGGGGATATTTGTGGGGTACACTGATACACCTCACAACTATCGGGTGTACTTGCCTACCAGTGAGAGGACAGTGGTTCGCAGAGATCTCAAGTTGGATGAGCAGAAAACATGTAAGTTTCCCTTGAGAGGGAGCTCCAACTATAGGCTGTTGAGGAAATGTTGGTTCCTAAGGAGGAGGAGCCTCAGACTGATGTGGAGCAGCTGCATGTAGAGGTTCCAGGAGTGGATACATCCACTCTAGCAGAGTCTTCCAGAGATGGACATAAGCGCACAAAAGAAGCTGACATATTGTTGGAGGATGTGAGAGAGAATGTGGGAGCACCATCTTCTCAGCATAGACAGAGGAGGTCACCTGAGAGGTACACTGGATACATGGCCCTTGCTAGGTAATGTGTTGAGATCGAGCCATCTTCCTTTGAGGAAGCGGTGCGGCAGCCGATTTAGGTTGATTCTATGGTGGAGGAGTATGACTCCATAGTTCGTAATAGTGTTTGGGATGTGGTTTTGAGACCAGAGAACAAGTCAGTTGTGAGTTCCCGTTGGCTTTACAAGGTAAAGCAAGCTGCTGATGATGGGAGGATCATGTTGCTACAATATATTTCTACAGAAGAGCAAGATGCTAACATTTTGACAAAGGCATTATCAAAGTGTAAATTTGAGTTCCATAGAGACAGGATTGGGGTGGAACATAATCCCTTTCTTGTTGAGAGGGAGTGTTGAAATATGGTAACAAGAATATTCCAATTTAATTTTTCCTTGAATTAAATTGTGAATTAAAATCGAATTTAGTCTTAACAACTACTTGGAAATAATTAGTTAATTCATCTTGAATTAATTAGTTGGAGAAATTCAAGTTAGAAGTATTTCTGAAGTCATGCAAGAGTTATCCCTTAAATTAAGGAGATAAGATTGAGTTATATTTGAGTTGTAATTAGTTAACTCAGTTTACTAAGTTAAGTCCAGTTAAATTAGTTCCAAACTGTTTGAGGAACTAATAGAGAGTTAACAACCAGTTGATGCATGCATGCACTCAACTAGTGTACTCCAGTTAACTGAAGATTCCCTCATCAGAAACTCATGCATGTCTATTCCGAGAAAGACCCAATTGAGATTAAAGTCAAGGACAGTGTACTATAAGTTGCATGTGTTTTCTTATAAAGAAAACTCATGCATGCAGTCAAGGCATCATTCCTTGAGGATTGTGCAGTTCTGACAGTGTGTGAGATCAGAAGTGTTCCACTTGGTGAGGTGAGAATCATCCCAGAGGAACAATGCAAGGAAATAGGAGCTTGGAGCAAAGATAAGAAGGCTGGAAAGCAGCCAAGATTGCCTATGAGCATATATGAGGATTGTACTAAGAGCTGGCTAGTTGTGAGAGCTAAGGCTTTGTATAATTCCTATGTATTTCCACCTTGTATGATAATACAGATAGTAGGGTTTTTAGTTGAGGTTTTCCCCAAAGCATTTTCATGTGTATTGTGTGATTGATTCTTCTTCTTTTGGTTATATTTTTCAACTAAATTTTTAAGCTTCCACAAATTGATAGTAGAAGTAGGTTATAGTATTCTTCTTTGATTTATATTGCATTATCGGGTTAACCTACACAGATTTTCTACATATTTTGGCTCTTCTGAATCTGTAGTATGTGCTCTTTTTGTGTTTGTTCCATATGTTCTTATTATTCTTCTCAGATTACATGCAATAGTAGCTGCTGGAAGTATTTTAATGAATTCCTGGACTCATCTAAGTCTAATGTTGATGAAAGATGCCTATATTGATATGAAAGCTAATCCTTAAAATGTGCTCCATTTATGTTTACATTCCATTCAATTCTCCGTTCCATCTATTTCACTCTGAATTTTGATGCATTGGCTTCTTAGATTTAAGCCCTTTGTATCGATTTTCCCTCCTGTCTAAGTCTTCTGCTAGATATAATATGACGACTAATAAACTACAAGTTCATGTGATGTTGACTGCTATGGATCTAATGTTAATGCTTACTTGAGTAATAGTTTACATCAAGGTTTTGAATTTATCCTCTTAAGGAAGGTTTTGAATCGACTTTATCTAAAAAATGTTGAACATTGAGTGTGATATGAATTTCTAGAAAACCTTTAAGACACTCATCAAGATGTCTTAGGTACTGGTCTCTCCTCAACCCATGGGATGTCTCTTGGAGCTACAACATCTTCCGACGTTGTTGCTGGGGATGAATCAGAATATCATCCCTGGGTATGACAGTTGTTCACCCTTTGGAAAGGTGAGAAGAAAATGGGGTGGGTTGAATATCTCTCACCTTGGCAACTCCACTATCTAAATTCCATTATGACCACCCTGGATTTCAAAAGGCCACACACTTGCTCAGATACTTCACAACAGAGAAATCATCCTATACCTGACCTCGAAAGGATAATATATAAGAGGATATGGAAGGAAAGAACCCCTGTCACCCATGTTATTGTGACCTCTTTTCCAGAAGTATCCTCTTCCATCTCTCAAAAGGCTATGATAAACTACCTAGATTTTCCCTCTAGGGTTTTGGAATATCTTCAAGAAAGTGGTCTACCATTTGGCACATTCTTCTTAAGAGTAAAAAATGAAGGAGCCTTCATTAGCTCACCCTCTTTCTCATTTCACCCCTCTCCTTAAACTGTAGAGGTCAAAGACATCCTTATAAACAGTCCCACACGGAGTGTGAATAGCTTCCCAACCCAGATCCAATCAATTTCCGGTCAGATAACCCCTTTACAAGGACCTATAATAAGCCTCCTATGACCTCCCTTGCTCAATAGGGTTGTCCCAAGATTTCTCCTAAACAAGTGTGCTCCGTTGGAATTTCCACAACCCTTGAATGGTATGCCACAAGAATATCTTAAGCTCTTGCCAAGATTCCAGGAAAAGATGACATTTTAGCACAAAGGCATATAGAAATTTTCTGTGCAACCTGAAAACCTTAATGTGGAACACCTAGATGTAGTGTTAAGAATTTTTGTCTAGTCTCTGGATGGGGGAGCTAGGAAATGGTTTAAAGCCCTACCAAATGCTTCAATCACTACCTGGGAAGAGCTCAAGAATTCTTTCATGCAAAAATGGGAGGAAAGAGGGACCATGGGTACATCCTCACTGAATTTAATACCACGAAGAAAAAATATAATGAGGATGTGTCTGTATTCATAAAGAGGTTTAACAAATTGTAAAACCTGATAAGAGAGATGCTATCTCTCATCCTTAATGTTCAATCCTGAAGAAATTAATACCCTTAGCAAAGGCTTGGGGTTCACAGTCTCTCCCAAGAACATTCCATTTGAAAGCATCATCCGTAACATTGAGAATGGGACTCGAGGCCTTTCATTGGATGATAAATAGGTATTAAGACATGAATGTTCCTTAGTTATGTTGAAATCTAAGCGGCCAAAGAGTAATTTAAATAAAGAGGGACATGCTGCTCTTAGATCTCTTGGTAATAATGATAAAATAGTTGTACTTAAAGCTGATAAAGGAGGGGAACTATTGTGTTAGACAAAGATGATTACATTCATAAGATGAATGAGAATTTAAATTACGAGAGTTATAGAAGAATCAACTCCAACGCCATTCCTAGGATTATGAAACAGGTTAAGAAAGCCATCATGGGAAAAAACCTTGAAGATAAAATGAAAAAGACGCTGATCCCATCCTGTGAGGTTATACCTCGAATCTATGGATTACCAAAAATTCATAAGGAGGGGTTCCCTCTTAGACCAATGGTTAACACCATTGGTTCCCCTACTTATGAATTAGCTAAGTATGTGGCAAAGATCCCGAAACCTCTAGTTGGCAGCACTTACTCTTTTATAAAAGATTCAAATGATTTTGTAAAACTTATTAAGAATGAAAGGGTGGATAAGGATGATATTCTAGTAAGTTTTGACATGGTTTCTTTGTTTACAAGGATTCCTCTGGATGAAGTTGTTCATGTTTTAAAGATAGCCACCGATACTAAAACAAAAAAACTTGCAGAAATTTGTTTACGATCCACCTTTTTCAGCTTTTAGGACCATTATTATGAACAAATATCAGGGGTCGCCATGGGCTCTCTGCTATCACCTATTGTCGCCAACTTATACATGGAGTACTATGAAAGAAAAGCCCTTGACTCATACCCTTTGAAACCAACTTGGTAGAAAATATTTGTTGATGACACTAACTTAAAATGGAATCATGGAAAGGTTGAACTAGGGAAGTTTTTCAATCATCTTAACTCTATATTTTCCGAAATCAAGTTTACTATGGAGCTTGAAGAAAATGGTAAAATCCCCTTTCTAGATGTCCTGATCAGTAGAAAAGAGGATGGTACTTTAGGACACCAAGTCTATAGGAAGAAAACACATACTGAAAGCTATCTACATGTTGACTCATACCATCATCCATCGCAAAATTTTGGTGTCTTAAACACTCTAGCTGTTAAGGCTCTCAGAATTTCTGACTCTAATCACCTAAATGAAGAAATTGAACACTTAACCTTTGTCTTCAAAAACCTAGGATACAAGGAGTTTAGCATTAAGAAAGCTATAAAAAGAGCTCAGGATAAGGTCCTCTCTAGGAGTCCTTAGGAAAACAGAAAAGAAAATTGTGGAAAAGTATGCCTCCCATTCAGCCAGGGGATTACAAATAAGATCGCAAAAAATTTAAGAAAGAAGAACATAAACACTTAGTTTACAACATGTGGAACAATCAGGCAAATGATGAGGTCAGTCAAGGATAACATAGATCATCAAAAACTCAAGGGTGTGTACAAGATTGATTGCTCGTGTGGCAAGAGTTATACTGGGGAAACAGGACAATCTTTGAAAATAAGACTTAAAGAGCACAAAGCTGATATTAAAAATGGGAGATCCCACACATTAGCGCTTGCAGAACACTCATCCAAAACCAAACATCATGTGTGTTCAGAACACACCAAAATCATTGCAAGAGAGGATCATTATCAAAAGAGAAAAATCAGAGAGGCTATTGAAATTATGAAATTTCCTCAGAACCTCAACAAGGACAATGGGAATGAGATTAGTGGAAATTGACTCCCCCTGATTAGACAAATAAATCCATCCAAATCTTAATTAATCAACCAATTAATTAAAATTAAAATTAATTAACAATAACCAAAGTAATAAAATTAAAAATTTATTCCATAAAAATTAACATTTGATAAAGATTATTAAAATTAAATAAAATTAAAAATTAATTAATTGATTGATGAATTGATCAAAATAAAAATTTACTTATTTATCAATTAAACAATTAGGGTTAAATAAAATTAACAACGAAAAATTGGAAAACGATAATAATAAAACAAAACAAAATTATGAATTAAACTAATTAAAATCTATTAAAATTATAAATTAATAATTAATTAAAAACTTATTATAAAATAAATAATTAATAAATAGTTAAAACTTATTATAAATAAAACTAGAAACTAATCAAATTAACATCATATAATAACTTATTACAATTAAATATCCTCGTTGTTTAATTAATTATTAAGGAGTATTAATTAATTTATTTTTAAATTAAAATCAAATAATTAAAATAATAAAAATTAGACTAATAAAACTAAAATAATTAACTTAAATAAATAGAAATAATTAAATTAAAATTAAAGAATTCATATAGGGTCGGCTTCTATATAAAAATTTATCATTTTTTAGGTTTATATATACTCTGGTCGGAAGATTCTTCTCTCAAAACCTATCATTCATATTCTATCAATTTTGGTCCTGAAGATGGATCCCCTTTGGGGTTCGAAACGTTGACATAATGAACATAATACTGTGGATAATCCGGATCATGCTACTCCAAAAAACTACCACAGAAGCTTAAAGTCCAAAATTGTACAATACTCTTCCTACTAAAATCGAACCTCCAAAGGCTGTTGCTAAAGTGGTTTTTGTTGGGGATTTTTAGCCAGATTTTGGTTTCACTCTTAGAGAAAGGAAGTCTCACTCCTTGGACCAAATCCAAATAGATGCTTTAGAAGTTGAAGCAAATTTTAACTCTACTGGGAAGTGGAGAGGGACAAATGATCATGGAGATAGGAGAAGAGGAAAGAAGGAAGCCAATTCCTCAGCCCAGGGAAAGGAAACTCAAGATAAGAAACTTGAGGAGATGAATAAATTGATAAGAAGCTTGTCAAACAAGTTGGTGAAACTAGAGTTAGAAAAAAAACCCTCCTAGACAAAATCAACCATCTCCTAACTGAAGTTTCAATCCTTAGTATAGGATATCTCCCTTGCAGCTCTTGCAGAGGGAGAGAAAAGAGCAACAAGATCACATTCAACCTCCAACGTACTTAGAGGATGATCTAGAGGAGCATTTTGAAGAAAATATGGAAGTTTAGGAAAACCAATTCTCTCCATTTTTTGATGAGGAATATGAAGCTGAAGGACATGAGGAAGGAGGGGTTGATTTGGATGCACCACTAGATGATGGTGAGATTGACAATTATTGTAGGCAGTTTGTTGACTTCATGCAAGCACAACTGCACAAGAAATATGATCTTAGATCTTCTAGGAAAATATCTAGAGTGCATGACCAAATTGAGGATTCCTCTCCCTCAAATCCTCTGAAATCAGCAGAGAAAGGAAAAAATCCTCTAGACCAAGACTCACCCAAAAAGAAAGAGTCTCCAGATTCCATTCTGCACAAGCCTGAGGTTTATAAAATAGAGAAGTTTCTTTTACCATCCAAACTAGTTTGTGATAAAGAGAAAGAGCCTATTGATGTTGTCAAGCTGATAGAAGCTCTTCTCCCTTTAATCTTAAAAAAGAGTTGGAGAAGGTCAAAATTTCAGTCCACTTGACTGAACTATTGAAAAAAACTAATTATAAATCCCAGGTGTCTCAGTTCATGTTTCCATCCACCATAGCTCATTCGCGTGATAGTCTGAACCTCCAGAAAGAAAGACCCATGGTTGTATTTGGACCTCATTTTTAGGAATAAGACTCTTCCACTACCCCTTTTATGTTACTTTGGTAGTTCATGAGCTTTTATTACACAAGTACATGTTTTTTTGAGGAAATTATCACAATTTAATGCCATTATTTGTTATGGAGCAACTGCGGGCTACAAATAACAAGGCAATAGAAAGATCTCTATTATTTTGACTCCAAAATAGTAAAATGTCTAGGGATGATTAAATATTTGGTTGTCAATTTAGCCGAGATCCCTGCAAAAAGTGTGGTGATGGATATTGTAGTAGCTGATATCCCTGTAAGGTTCGGTATGATCTTGTCTAGGTCATGGGGGTCTAAGAGTGGAGGATCCATCAAATTGGATTTAACATATGCTACTATCCCAGTGTTTGGTGGAGAAGTAAGACAACTATACAAAGAATCTAGGTTTGTAAATACAATTACAAGAGCTGACTATTCCAATAATGCCCCTGTGTATGGTAAAGAGAAAGAGTTCTCTTGCTCACTACTAGAGGAAAATGAACTAATCCTTGAAGAAACATAGGTGGAATCTTCAGTCCAGCTAAACCAAGAATCACCAGAGTGTGATAAAATGTGGAAATTATACTTTGATTGTGCTTATTCCAAGGAAGGGAATGGGGCATGTGTGTTGTTGGTGTCCCCAGAAGGCAACTTGATCTCTATCTCCTTCAAGTTGGAGTTTGAAGCCACTAATAATGTTGTTGAATATGAAGCCTTGATATTAGGTATGAAAGCTGTTAGAAATATTAATATTGGGTGCTTAACTGTGTTTGGAGATTCAAATCTAGTACTGAAAGAAATCAGGAATCAATGCCAAACCAAATATACAAGATTAAAGGCTTACCAAAATGAGGTCTGGGATTTGATTGATAATTTTTTCTTATCCTTCAATATCCAATTCCTAACCAGAGAAAAAAATCGGATGGCTAATTCCTTTGTAATAGTTGCTAGAAACTTTAAACCTCCTCAAAATACACTGCTTAGAGATGAAGTTGAGGTCAGATACGGACCATCAATACCAGATAATGTCAGACATTGGTAGGTGTTTGAAGATGAGGAGTAGATTAAACGCTTCATGTAAGTTATTGGAGAATTCTCAAATTTCGTAATTGCCCAAGAAGAAGAGAGAGTGATAGATGAACAACAGGCCAGTTGGGAAGAAGTTATGCGGGCCATAAGATTTTATAGCTGAAAGGTAACACTATTATGAGGGGTTTGGTTCTCTTGGAAATATTGCTTAACTCAAATGTTTTTGATTCCAAGCCAACTGAGTAAGAAATGAATGAGGAGGGGGAAGATTGCAACACCGGTTCAGAAAAGGATCCTCATATAATGAAGTTGGCAAAGGGAGTTCCTCATAAATACAAAGAAAGGTATTTGAACCTTTTCAAAAATTATATGGATGTGTTTGCTTGGTCTTATGATGATTTAAAAACATTTTATACTACTATTATTCAACATAAGATCCCTTTGAAAGGCAGAGTGAATCCATATAAACAAAATCTTAGGTAGATTAACCCTTTGTTACTCCCATCTATTGAAAAGGAGGTAAGGAAGTTTCTCAAGGAAAAAACCATTGTACCTTTGAGATATTCAAACTTGGTAGAAAATCTAGTCCCTGCCAGAAAAGAGAACGAAGAAATAAGGTTATGTGTGGACTTCAAGAATCTCAATAAAGCCTAATTAAAGGACAATTACTCTTTGCCTAAAATGGATTACATTATGCATAAGGTGGTAGGATATTCCTGAATGTCTATGATGGATGGTTTTTCTGGATACAATCAAGTAGCTGTGCATCCTGAAAGTCAAAATCAAATTTATTTCACCATGCCTTGGGGAACATTTATGTATGCTAGAATGTCTTTTGGCCTCATAAACGCAAGAGCCACTTTCGAGAGATCCATGGATATAGAATTTGTGGGAGAGTAGGACAAGTTTGTAGTAATTTACCTAGATTACATCAATATTTTTTCCAAAATAGATGAGGATCACATCGAACATCCGCAACTCACTTTTGATAAATGCATAAAATATGGTATGTCCTTAAATCCTAAAAAATTTCAATTCACTCTAAGTGAAGGAAAGATGTTAGGGCACATAGTGGCAAAAGATGGGGTGAAGATTGATCCCAAGAGGGTGAAATCCATAAAAAACATCCCATTACCGAGAAATAAGAAATAGATCTAGGTTTTCTTGGGAAAAATAAACTTTTTAAGGAGGTTCATACCTAACTATGCTGAAATAGTCAAAGAAATTACAGAGATGTTGAATAAGTATAAGGAAATGAAATAGACTCTAGAGTCTCGTGAATCATTCTCCAGAATTAAAAGGGATTTTGCAAAATCCCTTTTATTGGTTAGACTAGACTATCTAAACCATTTTTCATTTTTTTTCTTTTGCTTCTCCTCATAGAGTGGTTGGTGTCTTATTGTAGAAAAAGAGTGAGGGGCATGGGCAACCAATATAATTCTTCACTCAGGTGCTATGAGATATTGAGTTAAAGTATAAAATCTTGGAGAAGTAGGCCTATGCCTTGGTAAAATCCCTAAAGGGTTTTATAATCTATGTCTTGCAATCAAACATAACTACTTATGTACCTATAGCCATTGTGAAAGACATTCTGGTTCAGGGTGATAGTGAGGGAAAAAGGGGCAAATGGATTGCTAAAATTCAAGATTACGACATGGATATCAAGCCTACAAAGTTCATCAAGGGGCAGGGGCTACCTAAAATTCTATTTGAATAAATTTGCCAAGAATCGGGCATATATTTACTGGCTGGAGGAGATGGAGAGAGTGGAAATTTGGAGAAACAACAAAAGATTGAAACATCAACCCAAAAAATCCAAATGAAGTATGTTGTGTCTCACTGGTAGAAGAATATTGTTCATTATCTGCTTTTTTTGAGGTGCCCAGAAAATTTTGATAAAATTGAATACAGGGCTCTGAGGCTGCAAGCCCATAATTTTTTTTATCTCAAATGGCCAATTGTACTGGAAGGAGCCTGTGGGGATTTTGCTTTTATGTTTAGTTGAGCAGGAAATCCACAAAGTGATGGATGAATTTCATAATTGTGTATGTGGAGGACATTGCAGTTGGAGGGATACAACACACAAGATCCTCAAAGTAGGTTTTTACTGGCCCAAACTATTTGGTGAGGTGCATACTTATGTTCAGGCTTGTGAGAAGTGCCAAAAGTTTGTTGAAAAACAGAAATTAGCACCTTTTGCTCTAATCCCTGTTTTTGTCTAAGAACCTTTTAGACTGTGGGGGTTAGACTTCTTTGGGGAAATACATCCACCCTCCAACAGTCAATACAAGTGTATACTCATGACCACAAATTACTTTACTAAATGGGTAAAAGAAACCCCAACCAAGAATGCAACTGATGTGGTAGTTATTAAGTTTATGGAGAAAAACATTCTCTCCAGATTTGGCTTCCCCAAGAAGGTTGTCAATGATAAGTCTTAGGTGTTTAAGTAAGCCAAATTTATATATTTTTGCGAAAAATACAATATTTTTGTAGGCCACTCCACCACCTATTATCCAAAAGGGAATGGATTGGTTGAATCCTCAAATAAAACCTTGGTAAGGATTCTAAAGAAAACAATTTTAGAAAATCAGAGGAATTGGGACTCACAACTAAAATTTTCCTTATGGGCCAATAGGGTTACCACAAAGAGAGCCACTGGAAAATCCCCTTTTGAGTTGATTTATGGAAATGAAACGATTTTTCCTATACAACTAGCTATTCCAGTGGCTAGAATCTTGTAGGACATTGAGGAAGAGAAAAATGATTTGACTAGAAGGATAAATCAAATGGTGGAACTTCAAGAGAGCAGAGAACAAGTGAATCAAAATTTGATCTGTTATCAAGAAAAAATGAAGTCCTTGTTTGATAGAAAGGAAAAATACAAATATCTGCAGCTAAGAGACTTAGTACTGAGATGGGATGTTGGGAGGGAAGATAAAGGAAATCATGGAAATTTGATCCCCTTTGGTTCATACCTTTCAGGATTGCTGAGGCGAAATGGAACAACACCTTCCTACTGGAAAATATAGAAGGAGAAGTGGTTTGGCTACCTATGAACGAGCTGTTTCTCAAGCTTTACTTACAACACTCAAAGGGTTCACTACTATTCACTGTAAATACTGGTGATCCATTTGTAAATAACCATCACTGCTTTTTGTTTTCTATTTCTATTTTTGTTTTATGAAAGTATGAATGAAATGACTCCATGCCTAAGGAGTAAGGTACTATCGGAAGGTTCTCAGTGCAATGTATCGAATACATTGTCCCTAGTTAGAGCCAATGTTGTTACCCTTTGTCATAATTTTCAAGAAGTTGAGAGATCAGAGCCAGGGTATAATATAAAAATGCCCTTTGAATCAGCTTCAGAATCATTGGTAAGGCCCCCTAAGTCAAAATACAACTAAATTACACATGGGAGCCACCATTAGGGGCTAGAGATATAGTGGAAGGTCTAAAATCACAAAGGCTACTCATGGGACTTGTATTAGAAAAGCACAACAAGGAAGAGAAGTTTTTTTTATACATGCGTGCGTCGTTGGTTAAATGTCAAATGGTTTTCAGGTGAATCTCCGTTCATCCCCACCCATACAACCCCTCGAAGAATTTTGGGGGAGGACGCGTAAATTTCTTAGGCGATAAACAAGCCCCCACCCCCATAGTTGAAAATTCAGATCTAGACCTGATGGTACAGATCCATTCTGGGGGGGAGAGCGCAAGATCAGGCCTCCCTCTATCTGACCTGCTAGAGGATGGTGGGAGTGGGGACCACACGCCATGTGATCCAATCCGCAAGCGCCTTTTCAAGTGAGTGTGAATTCAAAGGTAAAACAATAACTTTAGTCGCCCCTGCTCCTGTCCACTTGTCCCTGCCATTGCCCAATCTTACCAGCCATGCGTCCCTCCCATGACGTGATCCCACTTTAACTGACCATTTCCCTCGCTCCACTTATAAAATCCTTCCTGCCTCATATTTGTAAACATTTTCTTGAGCTCTCGGTGCAAATTCCTCCACCACCGCCTATCCAGAATGTTGTTCGAGCTCAACTGACATAGTACCTCTGCCTAATGTCGTTTTCAACCTGCTCCACAAAAACTAGGTAACCAGTCGCTCCTGTACACTTGTAATTTTCTCAGATACTCACAAAATATGAAGAAGGCAGCTCCCAAGATCCCAAAGGTCCATGAGGCCAAACCCTCTTGTAACGTCGACCCCCTAATGGATACAGAGGCTCAAATTTCTGACCCTTCCTATGCCTTCCACCTTGATGACCTTAGTTTTGACCTGTATGGCAACCATGTCAGGGAGAAGACCCTTTCCAGGTAATTGACTCTGACCTATATTATCAAATTACACCCTTCGTGCACCATTTTCCAGAATTCATCTGCTGGTTGGCCATAGCGTACATTGAAAAGAAGAATTTCTTTGTTTCTTCTTTTGGGGAAAAAATTCTTGAAGTAACTCTAGAGATGATTCAAAAGGCCCTGGTTTACCCCACCTCTCCTATACCCTAATAGTTTACTGATGTCACCCTAGTGTATCATTACTCTACCCTCTCAACCAATGAGCGACAATATTTCTTACAAATGGTCCTAGCCCCTAGCCTACAAGCTCTACATATGGCTGAAAACTTCCCTACCACTCTCTTTTCTGAACCCATCCAACCCATCCAACCCATCGTATCCCTAATTTCTCATTTGCTGGGGGATGGTGATGCCAACATAGTAAACAAAGAAACCTTTGGTTTTTTAAGGCAAATGATGCTGTCTGGACACTTATTTGATATTCTAGCTTACCCATCTGAGGCCTTAATATTTCATTTGCATCATTTTTCCACCACATCTTATTTCATATACTATTCTCCACTATTCTATTTGTTTGTGTATATTCATGTGGATGAGTTTGAGTGTTCGGGCCTCAGTTTGGTGGATGGAAATAAGCAGAGGAAATTTGTGTTCGACTGAGACATTGTTTTTAGAAAGAGGCCAAATTATGGTGGTTACTCTCAATTTATATCAACTTATATGGCCATTACATATAATATTATCCATGGTTTTTCTTCCCCAAGTGTTCTCCCCCAACAAAGAGAGATTCTCCATCTTACGAAAGACACCAGGGTAGGGGACTAGTACCTTTTTGAGGATGGCACAGAGATCAGGGTTTATGGGTGTGAACTTCTCCCCTTACCATCTACTTGTGATCATGCCCATGTGGATATTTTCTCTAGAATTCATCAGATAGAGCCTCAATGTGGACCAAATCCACTTTGTCCCTGTAAATAAAGGACATATGTTTAAATTTGGAAAGCCAGTGGGGCATTTTGTGTTCAAATCCAAGCATGCCTTCAAGGCAGTTGAAGAATTGCTGAAAAAGATGAATTTTGACCTAGGGGATGTCTCACATTATGACCTTCATTGTGTCATTTCCCAAAGGAGGAAGAAGATAAAAGCTTCAACTTATGAACATGAGTATAGGCCTTAGATCGAATGGAAAGCTAGCCTTGATTCATGTCCTATGGATGCAGAGATGGAGACTGAGCCTCCAGTAACCAAGGACAAAGCACAAAAGATGACCCTAGACCAAACTGGAGATATAGAGATGGAGGATGTATATGCAACTACAAAGGAAAAAACCCAAGAGACAAAAGAAGAGGAGCTTGAACCAGGCTAGTGGAAGCAAGGGTAGATCAACTAGGTTTCCAAGTGACCTTGGACAATCCATCATAGACTTTTGCCTCATCCTCTTCAGAGGTAGCTATTTTAGGTGCAAAAGGAAGTGCAATTGTTACTAGGTCAAGCTAGACTACTCGCAAGGCCATTCAAGAAATAAATAAGAAGGTGAGAGAGGAGATGCAGTAGCAAATGACATCTCACTTAGTTCCATACTAGACCAGACTATTGGATGCTATGAATTTAGAAAGGAATCAAATGAAGTTTTCACTACAACATCCATTGACATAGTCTTTGACTTCAGGTTCTCAGTTAAAATCCTTGGATGTTTCACTAGATTTAACAAGTGTTCCCTGCCAGACAAGATAAATTTCCACAGGTAGGTTGGAGAGATGCTATATAGTGATCTCAACAAGAAAAAAATGACGGTCAACAATGTCGAGAAGCTGCTGGAAAATTCGACAACCCAGTTGAAGCAAGTGAGAGTCAACTCCGAGGCTCTCCACATGCAGAATGAGAGCTTCAAGGAGATGGCCATGAAGCTAGGCGTGAATCCAGAGGATAAAACCTCTTTCGAGGCCCTCCTTCAAATAGAGATCCAGGAGCTCAGCCATAAGGTGAAGATGTCAAGTAATAAGCATGTGCAATCCAAAGAACTTGCACAGGTGGAAGAAGAGAAGGCGATACTATCCAAAGATCTCATTAAAAGGAATAAAGAAATAGTGGCCCTTAAGCAATAGACAACAGAGATGCAAATGAGAATAGACTCACATATATTTGTAGTGATCATACCTAAATATCATCAAAACCCAATTGAACAACTCACTAAGGCCCTCATTGAGCTCCAACTTTCAGAAGGGGAGTTTAAAATGGTTCATAATGATCTAGATGCTGCCCAAAGAAGCCTAACCCAAAAGAGAAGCAATCATAGACTGCCAAGAAAAATGAAAAAATCATCAGTAAGAATCTATAGGAAACAAACTAGGAGACATTTGAGTTAAAGGCAAAGCTAAAAGGAAACATGTGTCTACTGTAAGACAAAAAAAATGGTATGGGATGAGATCATTGAAGAGATAAGGAACCACTGGGAGTATATAACCTTGATGGATGAACAAAGGATTGTAATCAAATATTATGAAGGCTTACTCCTGTCAACCAAAGAGGAGGGAGAAAAGAACTCCCAGATTGCCAAAAGGTTCATTCAGTTTGTGAACGAGAGGCCACTCAGTGAGCTGAGGCCCATAGATGTGGTGGAAAGAGTAATTGCTATCATGGAGATTTCTAAGCTTGCCTAGAAGGAGGAAGCTAGAGTAAAAAATGAGGAGTACCTATAGGTGGTATCAAAGAACATGATTTCCTTCAACACTGAGTTTGAGAGGATTGTTAAAGCAGGGTTGCCCAACTGTTGGGACTTTGGGGGAGTGTTGTTCCAGTGGGAACAATACAGTCAAATACTAGTGGAGGAAAAAAGCAAAGTAGACTCTTCACATGAGAAGACTTCCACTCTGAAGGGAAGACCATGGTAAACTATCTAAAGAGGGATTTTCAAATGTTGGGAATTATAAAGACCTTGTTTTATCGTAGACTGAATTACATAGGTCTGACCAACCTCAAAATTGCTTATCAACAGTTCTTTCGTGCTCCACTGCTAGCACCATCACTTTGGAAAATATGCAAGTAGTTCATCAACCCTCCCATGCTCCAAATCATTGAACCATCAACACTTCCGCCACAAATTGCTTATCATGACTAGAGATACCGCAGATCGTGTCAACTATGACACTTGTATTTCTTGTTTTATGTAAATATTTTATTTTCAGTCAATTAGTTAGAGTCCAGTTAGTATAATTGTTCCATGAAGAACACTAAATTTTTTGTTATGATTATCCACTGTAATGAAATCAAGAAGGAATATTTTGTAACAAGGTCTCCTTCTAAGGCCCTTTAAAAACAGTTTTATGATACTGAACAATGGTTCAGAATTTTGGTTTTCCAAGAGATAAGTCCTATCTACTGTCAATGAAATGTGTGCTTTGTGGAAGATTAATACAAATTTTTGGCAATTGTGGCTCATCTGAATCTGTATTATGTGCTCTTTCTATGTTTTTTCCAGATGTTCTTATTATTATTCTCAGATTACATGTAATAGTAGTTGCTGGAAGCATTTTCATGAATTTATGGATTCATATAAGTCTAATGTTGATGAAAGATGTCTATATTGATATGAAAGGTAATCCTTAAAATTCACTCCATGTATCTTTACATTCCATTAAATTCTCTGTTCCAGCTATTTTACTCTGAATTTTGATGCATTGGATTCTTAGATATAAGCCCTGTGTATTGATTTTCCCTCCTGTCCAAATATTCTACTAAATATACAATGATGACTAATAAAGTACAAGTTCATGTGATGTTGGACGCTATGGATCTAATGTTAATGCTTCTGTGAGTAATAGTTTGCATCGAGTTTTTTCATTTATGCTCTTAAAGAAGGTTTTGAATTGGATTTCTCTCAAAAATGTTAAGCACTGAGTGTGATATTAATTTCCAACAAACCTTTAAGGCTCTCGTCAATATGTCTTAGGCAATGGTCTCTCCTCAACCCAGGGGCTGTCTCCAGGGGCTACAACATGTTGCATGTAGAGAATTCGAGTTCACCAGTTGAGATGGAGTTTCCAAGGTAATGTACTGTAAGTTGTAACATATTACAATGTGTACAGGTGGTGCATGCAGTCAGAGGAAGGACCCTAGGGAATTTCACAATTCAATAGTGGGAAATTCCTAAATAATAGGGGCCAATTTCCCAAGGGAAAAACACAAGGAAATAGGAGCTCGGGGGACTTGAAAATTGGCTAAGTGTTGGCCAAAGTCAGTTAGTCAGGCAGAAGGATAGACTATACACTTGTAAGGTGTGTTCAAGCTTGAGCAAGCATATGTATTTATTCTGTATTATATGATTAATGCAATATACATAGTAAGGGGTTTTGATTAGTTACTTTCCCCTAGATAAATATTTGTGCATGCGTGATGTTTCCTTTTGCATGTCTATTATTTGTGCTCTAGATGGTGAATTAACTTACACATATCAATAGAGTAGCTTCAAGTCTTGTGATTTAGTAAATTTCGTGAGCAGTTTTGAATCTACACAATAATTTCGATATGGTGTCAGAGCTAAAATCATAGTTGAGAAGAGATTTTCGAAGTTGTCGTTACAGGAGGTTTGAAATTGTAGATTAGTGTTACATGTTTTCTTCAAGACTGAGAAGATGGATTTCAATGGATTAAGGCTCGAGTATTCCCTTATCGGAAGCTTGAACTATGTTGCATGGAAGTACTGCATGGAGGCAGTATGAGAAGATAATGGGTTGAAGGAATTCATTGATAACGATATTCCGAAACCAACAAGATTTGATGTTAAGGATTTAGCAGAATGGAAGAAGTGTGTATCCAAGGCAAGAAGAATCATATTGGAGGGAGTACAAGACCATATTTTCTCAAATCTCCACGAGAAAGAGACTCTGTATGCATTGTGGCAAACATTGACAGATCTATTCCAAATAGTAGTGACCATAGGAAGCTAGCGTGATTTGGATCTTGAGGGGAGGCCCCCAAGATCTAAAAACTTGAAATGGACCTTGGGGGGGAACCCGCCAAGATCTCAAAAATTGAAATGGATTGTGGGGTTGAGGCGCCCAAGATATAAAAAATTGAAATGGATCTTGTGTGGGGAGGGGGGGGGGGGGGGAATATGAAAAATTGAAATGCCAGAAGAAAATAGGAGAACACACATGAAAACAAACCACTAAGAAAAGTTTTATTAAAATAGAGAATAACTGGAAAAGCTACGCTGTGGCAGACAATATGTCCTTTTATAGAACGTGACTTGCTACTTATAGCCTTTTTTGGTTACAATACCACAATTAAATTCCATGGGTGGTAAATACCATGGGTGAATGAAAACAATGGGTGCATGTCACAATACCATGGGTGGATTCCACTTACATTACCATGGGTGGATGCCACTTACAATACCATGGATGAACTCCATGGGTGGATGAATAACATGGGTGGATGAATACCGTGGGTGGATGCCATTTTCCATTCAGATCATTCCTCCCTCCTTAAGAAGAAATGGTCCCCATTGTGTGAAGTTCCCTCCTGCAAAGCCTTTGTTGAATATGAAGAGCCACAAAAGAGAAAGGTTTTGTGTGGTTAACCCATAACCATGATGAACGAAGATCTGAGGATAGAGATACCCTATAATGCTTGTGACCAACTGTGATATTGACAGTGTGCGGCCTAGAAAATTGACTTTGATGAAGTGTGGGTTTATGGGTGAACCATAACCATGAAAAAATAAGATCCAAGGATAGAGATACCCTGTAATTCTTGTGACCAACTTTGATACTATCAATGTGCAGCCTAGAAAATGGACTTCGATGACAAGGATTTTGTGCAGTTGATCCATAACCGTGATGCTGAATGTTGATAAAGTAGTAGGTGCCTACATAGCCTAGGGTGGGAGGAAACATCTCCAAAGAAACCAAGCAGATGATGCTATGTTGAAACTGATGAATGTGAAGAAGGTGCCTACTAAAGCGGGGTGGGAGGGTACGTCTCCAAAGGGAACCCACTCTGAATGCTGCTCCAGATTTAGAATGGACATAACTTGGTTAATATAGCTTAGAATATTTATTATAACCTATTTTTGGAAATAGAATGATCATTTTGCATTTTCCCATTTGATTGAAATCCTTGTCTAGATAATCTGTAAACTCAGATTTGCATTTCAAGTGTCTCGTCATAACAAAATTTATAAAAAAATAATTGATTTTAAAATCAACGATATCTCTCTCATACGAACTTCAATTCGACCAATTGTTTTTTTAAAATTGGGCGATTTTTCAATAGGAGCTCAGTTATGCAATCATTTTTATGAAATTATGCATAAAATTGCAAAAAATTATAGGAGAGTTGCCGTCTATGAATTGTTGTTAGAAAATTTTCTGTAACATAGCTGATTTTAAATCAGCGATATCTCCCTCATCTGGACTCTGATTCGACTGATTTTTTTTTTTAATTAAAATTGATAATAATTGTAAAGGCTACATTGTGGTAGACAATATTTCCTTTTACAAAATGTGACTTGTTACTTATAGTTGTTTTTGGTTACAATACCACAAGTAAATTCCATGGGTCGTAAATACCATGCGTGAATGAATATAATGGGTGCATGTCACAATACCATGGGAAAACACCATGGGTGAATGAATGCTATGGGTGGATTCTGCTTACAATACCATTGGTGGATGCCACTAACAATACCATGGCTAAATTCCATGGGTGGATGCCATTTTCCATTCAGATCATAACGCTCAAAGAAAAGCTTCAAAATATCAAGATGCAGAGGAGTGAGATCATTCCATAGTACATGAGTAGGTTCACACAATGTCGTGATGAACTTGGTCAAGTTGGTGTTACTATAGTAGAGGATGATTTGGTGAGCCTAGCCCTTCTAGGCCTTCCCAAAAGCTGGTACAAATACCAAGATTCAGTGAATGGGAGGGAGAAACTACCAAATTGGAAACACCTATGGTTTGATTTGGTACAAGAGGAAATAAGGCAGAATACCAGAGATGATACTTCATCTAAGGGTAAGGATGAGGAGAAATTTTCCTTGGATGGAAAGGTAAAGAAATGGAAAGGTAAGAAATCCCAATCCAAAGAAGAATCTAGTCAAGGGAGCAAGAAGAAAGACTTGTCCAGAATCAAGTGCTTTCATTGTCATGAATTTGGGCACTATGCCACGAAGTTTCCACACAAGAAGACAAGAAAGAATACCTTAGAAGGAGTGGAGGATGAAGCTTTCGCTTCATAGTTTGAGCTTGATTTTACTCTCATTGCATGCATGACCAACCCAATTATGGGAAGTGTGTGGTACCTGGACATCGGTGCCTCATTCCATATGACATGGAATATAGATTTTTTTAGTGATTTGGAGGAGAAGGATCTCCAGATGGACATCGAGATCAAATATGATTGAAGGCACAACATGAATGAGATTGGTATAGTCACCTTTCAAAGGGAGTCAGGCTGTCTTCTCAGAATCAAGGATGTCATGTTCGTTCCGGGTCTAAAAAATAATCTTGTGTCCATTGTAGTTTTGGAAGACCATGGTTATGATGTGATCTTTAGCAAAGGGAACCCATTCCTGAGACACATAGCCATGACACAGGTGAAGTAGATCGGGGTTTGTGTGAAGAAACTCTACAAGCTAGATGTGGAGGATTGTTCTACATTGAGAACAAAGGTAGAGAAAGTGTAGAGTCACGATGTAGGTGAACTTTGACATATAAGACTTGGCCATTTATGTCATGGCACTTTAAAGATCATGCAATAGATAACCACAAGCCTCTCAAAAGGAGCACTAGAACAATAAGATACATGCAAAGGGTGTACCTTAGGGAAGTACACAAAAGCCACTTTCCACCACCGGGACAACAAAGCACATGTAGTCCTTGAAAGGATCCACTTTGATGTTTGTGTACATTTATCAAAAACCTCCATTGCCAGACATAAGTATTTTGTCATCTCGCAGAAGTGCTGGATCTTCTTCATGTGGATGAAGGATGATAATTTCTCCAATTCTTAGAGTTAAAAGCACTGGTGGAGAAAGAAACAGGCAAGAAGGTGAAGGCTCTTAGGAGCGATAATGGAGGTGAGTACTTGTTGAATGAGTTTAAAAATTTTTGTGTAAAAGAAGGCTTTCAATGAGATTTGACAACACCCACAACCCACAACATAATGGGGTGGATGAGAGGAAGATCTATAGCGTTATGGGAGCAACACAGGCAATGTTGCATGACCAAATCCTACCTCTACACTTGTGGGCTGAAGCATGCAATACAACGGTCTATTTGCAAAACAAGAGTCCTCATTGGATTCCTGGTATGATAACATCGAAGGAGGCTTTCTCAGGGAGGAATCTGAATGTGTCACATTTCAGGATTGTTGGAGCCTTTGTCTACTGCTTTGTCTCCAAATAATCAATGAAGAAGCTAGATCCGATAGTAGAGTTGGGGGTATTTGTGAGTTACACAGGAACTCCCCACAACTACCATTTTTATTTTCCATCCCTTAGAATGAAAATTGTGCGAATGTATGTAAAATTTGATGAAGACAAAGCCATGCAGTGCTCTCTTGAGAGATAGCTTCATATCCCACCAAAGGAGGAGCCTTAGGATGATGTGGAGAAACCACAAGTTGAGGAGAAGAGAGTGGAGACAACCACTCAAGTAGAACAATCCGTAGAATTTAGGTAGAGAACGAGGGAAGCTGGGAGACTTGTGCAGGATGCGAGGTAGAATGTTGGCGCTCCTTCAAATCAATGCAAGTAGAGAAGGTCACCAGATTGGTACACTAGTTACATGACTCTAATGACTGAGCTAGTAGAGCCTGAGCCATCGTCTTTCGAGGAAGTAGTAGAGAAACCAATATGGGTTTATGCAATGATGGAGGAGTATGAATCCATTGTGAAGAACAATGTTTGGGAAGTGGTCCCAAGAATAGCAGACAAATTAGTTGTAGGTTCGAGATGAATCTTCAAGGTGAAGTAGGAAAAATATGGAAGAACATAAAATTACAAGGCCATATTTGTGGCCAAGGTGTGCTCTTAGGTTGAGGGGATTGACTATGAGGAGACCTTTACTCCTATAGCAAGGTGCTCATCCATCAGATCAATCCTTGCTCTGGTTGCTCAGATGGGGTGGAAGATTCACCAGATGGATATGAAAACAACTTTACTCAATGGAGTTATTGAGGAGGAGGTGTATATTGAGGAACTAGAAGGCTTCGAGACTTTTGAACGAGAGTCTCATTTGTGAAAACTCAAGCGAGCATTCTATGGTCTTAAGCAAGAACCCTGTGCTTGGTACACCATGATTGATAGCTATCTCACTAGTTTGGGCTTCACAAAAAGTGAAGCAGATGTAAACCTCTATCATATTTTTATAGAAGGTAAATTATTGATTATTTTTTATATGTTGATGAATTGATTTTGACTGGTGATGAGGTGTTGATCAGATCTTTCAAGGAGGACCTTGTAATAGAGTTTCAGATGAAGGACATGGGTCTCATGCACTACTTCCTTTGATTGGAAGTATGCCAAGGTGATGGGGAACTATTTTCCTGTTAGGGAAAATATGCCAACGAGATACTTCAAAGGTTCCACATGGACAGGTGCAAACATATGGAGGCTCCTCTAATGACCAATTAGACAAAAGAGGATGCCACTTCAGGTGAGGAAGTGGATGTGTCTATTTATGGACAGTTGGTGGTTCCACTCATGTATCTTGTGAACACATGACCATACATGTGCTTTGTAGTCAACCAACTAAGACAAGCTATGGCTAGGCCAACCAAACTATTTTGAAGGGCAACTAAGCATGTTCTACAATACCTCAAGGCACTATCTAGTTTGGACTTTGGTACAGATAGACATAGGGAGTCAAGCTATGTGGCTTCATAGATGTAGATTGGGTGGGAAGTCCATCAGACCTGAAGAGTACATTAGGTGGAATTTTCAGTGTTGCATCCACAATGGTTTCTTGGTACAACAGGAAGCAAATATCCGTGGCACTCAACTCAACAAAAGCGTAATACATGGCTGCAAGTCAAGCAAAATGTTAGGCGATCTGGATGAGACAGATACTTGTTGGATTATTTGGTCAAATGATGGACCCTACTATAATTTATTGTGATAATCAGAGTTGTATCAAACTCTCTAAAAGTCTTATTTTTCATGATCGATCCAAGCATATTGATATCTGGTATCACCATTTATAGGATTTTGTGTAGAGGCAAATTATGTTGCTACAGTGCATTCCAATATAGGAACCAATTGCGGATATTTTGACAAAGGAATTTTCAAGAGGGAAGTTTGAGTTCCACAGGTGTAGGATAGGGGTGGTTGATAATTCCTTTCTCGTTAAGAGGGAGTGTTGAAAATGTAGCAAGAAAATCTTAGTTTGACTTTTACTTGGTCAAACTAGAGAAAATTCAAATTTATATTTCAATGGAAATCTTGGAGGTATTTAACTGAGGTGACATGAAACTTTTCACTCATTTAACTTAGTTAATTTGATTTGGGGAAGCTTGAGTTCAGTTTAGTATGTTTGATTTCTAATTTGTAGCAATTTATTTCCGTTAATTTTAGTTATTTTCAGTTTAACTAGTTCTAACTGTCATAAGAACTAGTGGAGGTAGAGTTATCGAAGTGGAGCTTCAACCACACTCAGTGATGAACTAGTTAATTGATCAATCAACCCAAAATAATTGTTGCATGCAGAGAATTCAAGTTACCCATTTGAGATGGAGATTCCAAGGTAGTGTACTGTCAGTTGTAGCATATTCCAATGCGTATATGTGGTGCATGCAGTTAGAGAAATGACCCTAGGGAATTTCACAATTCAATAGTGGGAAATTCCTAAATAATAGGGGCCAATTTCCCATGGGAACAATGCAAGGAAATAGGAGCTTGGAGGGCTTGAAAATTGGTTAAGTGTTGGCTAGAGTCAGTGAGTCAGGCAGAGGGATAGACTATACACTTGGAGGGTGTGATGAAACTTGAGAAAGCATATACATTTCTTCTTTATTCTCTGATTAATGCAATATAGATAGTAAGGGGTTTTGAACATTTTCTTTCCCCTAAATAAATATTTGTGCATGTGTGATGTTTCCTTTTGAATGTAAATGATTTGTGCTATAGATGGTGAATTAACTTCCATAGATCAATAGTGTAGCTTCAAGTCTTTTGATTTAGTAAATTCATGAGAAATTTTGAATCTACACATTAATTTCTACAAAATTAGTATGTTCACTTAAGTTGTTCCTCCTTTCCCTTCCCTACTTGACTGAGCTGACATGTTAAAACGAATCAATATACAAGCCGATTTAAGAAAAAAAATCCCATTATAGATACGAGCATTGTAGATCCGCTTGAGCTTTTAACTTAGGCTGAAACATATTTTCCATACATGCATCATTGACCTTAGAAGTTATTTATGCCTAGATAAAGAAGTTGACCAAAGATAAGCCAAACATTGCTAGTTGTCATGATTTCCATTTCTACTTTTGCCACATTACCATTAGAGCCAAACATGACAACTTCCATATATGGTATTATTAAAACAAAATACAAGAAAAAACACGAAAGAAAACATGACATGACATAAAATAGGGAACATAATAAAGCAAAACAACATGTAAACTATAAATGGCATATGAAGAGAAAAACTTCAAATGAAATGGGGAATGTAGGAAGCGTGTTGTAATGCAATGCAAAACTAACTAGAGTGAAAAAAAATAGAAGAATAAAACTAAGCCTAAATCCCAACCTATCTAAACTAGAAGGTCAGGATTGTGTGAAATCAAATTTCCAATGCAACCATAAGATTTTCTCTCAACTTTCAAGAAAAATATAAATATTAACAAGAACATAAAATAATGTTCAACAATAAAAATACTTGCCTGAATCACTTGCACATAAATATGAAGGTCATGCCTTCAAGCATAAAAGTGTGGTGTAAAAACTTGCTTTAACCAGTCTACAACATTACCTTGTTGATTAGAATAATAATCATACAAATTTTGAAGGTTGCTCGTGAATATACATTTGTCTGCGTTTATTTTTAGCAAACATCGGGTTATATCGAAACTTATTAGTAACGATAAAGAGATTTTTCCAGCCATTCTGCTATTTGATCATGGAACTCGAAAAAACCCATTTGAGAACCTTGAAACCCTTGAGGAAATGAACTTTCAATCAACTCAATCAAATTATAAAGAGAATTTTGTGAGGGAAATTTGATTTGATTATGTTTTTAAACCTTGCTAAGATTGTGAGGACCTAACATAACCATCAACGAAAGCTGAAGTTCCTCAACTTCTTGATAAGCATCTTAGCAGTGAAATGATGAAGCATAAGAATTTATGGCCTTGATGAGATCAACAAATTTAAACTAACTATCATCAAACACAATAGTTGGAAAATGATTAATTGAAATACAACTGTTAAGGGAAATATTATCATCATATGGATCAATTAAGGCATAACATTACACTTATTAAAAAATAGAGATAGGTTAATTTAAGCAATTTTACAAATGATTTAAATAACATAATAATTCTCCTCACATTATAAGTACAACAAATCATACCTTGTATCTGATTACAAACTAAAACAACAACACAAAAATTGAAAGGATTAAGAATGAATGATGGTATAAAAAATCCAAGAAACCAATCAAGATACAAAGAAAAATGAGAAAAGGTTGACAATAGATTAACATGTTTTGATTCAAATTTAATATTTATATCAACTTGGGAAATTAATATGGCGAGATGGGAATTTTGATTCACCAAATAATTGAAGCTTTAAATAACACTCAAGAGGACAAATTATGCCAAAATGAAAACGATTAGGTTCATAACATTCACAAGAAAGATTAGGAGTTGATTGTTCACACAAGAACTTAACATATACAAATCCTTCGATGAATGATAATATTTATCTCGATAATGAAAATGATAGGCTTCATAGCTCAGTGCATCCATGAAAGACATACATTCCAATCAAGGGTTCAATGTAAGAGATTTGCATGAAGATGAATTGACCAGATTAAAATCCTCTATTTGATCAGAAGCCCTATCTTGAAAATTAGGAACACCAAATTGGAAATGTTGAAAACCTTTCAAGATGAGTTTGCATCAAGTGAACCAATGCAGAGAAAATAATTATGTGAGAAAATCCAGATCTGACTTATTTTAGGGATCTCGTGAAGACTATGAGAATATGACATAACCATCAACAAGAGTTGAAGTTCCTTGACTCCCTGACAAGTCCCTGAACTTTCAAATGTTGAATAATTATATTTTGAGGGTTGAGTTAGATAGTTCATTGTATGTAGGAAACTACTATTAGTTATTTTAACAAAATCATTGTTATCCAGATGATAACTATCTACATCATTGGTTTGACAGATTTTTCAACCTCAAGAAATAGATTACTCAAGTCATAAGGTTCTTCTAATTGAGTATTTAAGGATGTATAGATCGATGAAATTTCATGAGCAACTTGTTGGGTGTCGAACCTGATTATCTTCTTGATTTTTCTTAGGTTTTTGTTTCAGCTGCGATTGGATCACAATCCCTGACAGGGGGGTGTGGGGGGGATTCCCCCCACTAATGCCTCTAAGGGGTCCTGGGGGGTGGTAGCAGCCACCTACTTCCCCCAAAGTGAAAATTAGATGAAAAAATGCCTTGTAAAATATTATAATTTCATAGGCAATCTGGGTTGTTCATTAGGCAAAATATTTGATGTTAGAAGTTATGCTTATTTAAGGTTTTTTCCCTGGAAGGAAACCCTCGTTTTATATGAGGGAATTTTATTGTGACTATATAGTATTATGTGCATGAAGAAAAGCGAGAGAATTTGTGATGTTAAGAGGAACTTACAATGAATTTGTTGTAGGTTGTATCTCTTCATTTTGTTGGATCATATAAAAGGAAGGATTGGGTGTTTCCCCATGGACATAGCCCAAATTGGGTGAACCAAACATATTGGTGTCTCCTTTTTTATGATTTTTTGTGTTTGTTTTTCCGTAATATTTTATTCATTCCATTGCTCTGTTAATTAATTTCTAGCACAACCTAAACTAAATAATTATCCTCATGCAAGATTGGAGATTGCAAGGCATGGAATCGATACTCAATGATTTCATTGTTTTCTTCCTCATCATGTGTGGCCTTACCGCCTTGTGTCAATTCAAAATTTTTCTCATCAGAGTGTGAATTCGAAGAGCATGGCGTATTTTCATCATGATTTGATTCATTATGAGTGGTAGAACACAAGGGATAGTGAGATGAAGAAGAACTTCCCACAAGAAAATCCTCTTTGACCATATCAAATTCTAGATTTAAACCTTGCAAATTGAAGTCTTTTTAAGAAATCAAAAGATCAGTCAATATGTTCCTAGGAATTAATCACCATATATATCAATGGAGTCATTGTCATTAGAATTATGGTTGTCCAAAGAATTTAGTTTGATTAAGCATCTTGATTTTCTTTTATTGATTGCGGAGATTACAAGATTCTATATTAGCCAAGAATGAAGGAACAACATCTTGACATAGAGGGATTTGAAAGAGGGAAGAGATATTAAAAGCCTCTTCACCTTTCTACTCATGTACCTATGGAATGTGACGACTTTGTACCTGATCCCCATTTGGACCAACAAATTGAGAACCAATAGTATATGAAGAACTTGCTAGTGGAGGGGATTGATCAAGTGAATTGAGGTACAAAGAGATATGAGATGTAGATGATAGAGGATGATATGTATCCCTTGAAGAAACAATACTTTCAATGATATCATATTCAAAATTTAGATTATGTACATTGATGTTATCTCGAGGAATGAAGGGATGAGTCTTCACCCTAAGCTCCATGTATTTATTGGAACATTTTAATTTTCTTGGATAAGATCTTGATCATGGAAAATAGAAGAAGGTGGAAGAGGAAGATCATTAATTTTATTTTTAGATTTCCCAACTTCAACATGAGCATGAGATACCATCTTGTTTGGTAATGAAAAAGGAGGACAAGGGACAAAAGGGGAAGTATATTCCTCCTCTAAGGGTTGGAGTGCCTCATGA
Organism: Pinus taeda; assembly: GCA_000404065.3. Lineage (NCBI taxonomy): Eukaryota > Viridiplantae > Streptophyta > Pinopsida > Pinales > Pinaceae > Pinus > Pinus taeda. Next base: position 137,474 of record APFE031693032.1, read on the forward strand.
TCGAGAAAAGTTGGAAGAGTATAATCAACTAAGGATTTATATTCAAATTGTTTCAAGGAGATTTGAACTAAACATTGAAACTTTTCATTGAATAATTCCCAATCCACATCTTCTTCAGGAAACTCATAACATATGTGATGAAATCAATCAACAAAATCCTCTATTGATTCATCAAGTTTCATTCTGAGTTGATTATTCCTTTTATAAACATCTTGATCATCATGCCTTTCAAAGGCTTGATCAAGCTCCTTGAAGAGTTGTTTGAATGAGTGAATGGAATACATTGGTAAGGTCTGACACCACCACTTAACTCAAACTTCAAGGATGAGGATAAAAAGTGTACAATCAATCTCTTCACAAATTATTTCATGAAAGTCACAAAATTTGAGAACCATAAGTGTATGCTCTAGAATAGATGTTTTACCCTCACCATTGAACTTAAGATGAGACAAGCCATCTATTAGTTCCCCGCGGATTGAAAGATTGACATTCCTAGAAAAACACCCCAGTATTAAGATTTGGAAATGAACCATCAAGGTGAGAGATTCAAAATAGACTCAATGAGCTTAGCTGGTCATCTAGCCCTCCTAACACCAAATCCGTTGATGATGCTAGATGTTGCCAATAGTAGGGGTTCTCCTTGATATGAAGTCCTAACTAGACCTCACACCATTTGGAGTAGGAGACTCATCTGGATAATAGGCTAGGCCACCATTATTCTTAGAGATTTTCCTTGGCTGCAATTATCAACGTAGAGATTATGCACAAACTTCGAGTTAAGTAAGTAGGTTGAAAATGTGAAGTATACAATTGCAATGTATATATGATTCTTCCTTGAACATAGTAGAAAAAGTGAGCCTTTAAGAGAAAAGTAATAATACTATTCTAGTAAAGACACACAAGAGCATAGAAAGAATCATTAGTTAACCTGAAAAATAGTTACAAGGTAAAAACAATCATAAAGGAACGTAACAACGCACACTCAACAAGATATGTATGGAAACCAACGAAATAGTTCATTTTCTCTAGTACGTATTAACACAAACATATACCACAAACATTAAAACAATAGTCTTACAAAATCCACAATACATGCAAGAAAGGGTGATGGCTCTGAGAGCTTCAAATATTAAGTGAAAGTTCCAAGTACAAAATTACAATGATGCAACACTAGCCCCAATAGTGGAACATTAAGTCACCACTTTTTCCTACAAATAATGATCTTATCTCTTATGATAATCTAGAGAAGCCAAGATGAAAATTCCTTTGCTTGAACTATGAGGGTGTATTTATAACAAAAGACGTGACTCGCCACCTCCTCTTTAAAAATATACAACTGTGGTCAAGTTCCACTTTGGACAACTCACCTGATGGATATAATGATTTCATTAAATTCCTATTTTTGAGAGGACCAAAATTGATCTAAATATTACTTAAATCTGATAAGGGAAAGCGTAACTATGAAGAAAAGCCCACATGTGCAAATTTGACAAGTTCGACCCTAAAGCAAAGTGGACACCCTTGGAAGGATATAAATACAAGAGACCTCTACCTTATCTAAACGCTATGATGAGACACTCTTCTATCTTGGTTTTTGGCTCACATAGGTCTGAGGCTCGTCCGTGGAGGACCAGGTTCGCTTTGAGGTGAAATTGCAGGGTCCGAAGCTCACATCTCTGATTTATGGTTTTTGGCCTTAGTCGAGGGTAGGAAGGATTTGATCACAGTCACTCGCACAGAAGCTCTTCTGTACCACTGAAGCCTTCTAGTCACATGGGCAACTCTCCATCCATGCAAATTGGATTTAGGGTTTATGTAGTCCAGATATGACCCTAGTCGCTTGCATGCCAGGCTTAAGGGAGCAACTGTGAAGCTATAGTCACTCACATGACACCTCTTCCATGTGACTGATACCTAAAAGATGAAATCTTAGTCCTCCAAAGTTTTATCTCATTGACTGCAAGGTTCAACAATTGACTGCAGGTAGTTACAATTCATTACAGACTTTAGAATCATAATTTTGAGTATAAGCTTTGTTGGGTTCATTTCATGGATGTTGTAGTTGTTTTGGATGGTTAGTTGCATATATGAAGATATGGATCATTGTACTCTCTTTTTCTAAATCATTTGATGATGATTTAATACGAATAAGAATTTGAAATGGTTTTCCCCATAGTGGGTTTTTCCCTGGTATACGACCAATCCTGGTGTCTCTATGTTTGAATGATTTTCTTCCATTATTCCTTTATGTTCTGCTGCATTGATGATATTTTTCTTTCTACATAGTTGCATATGATTCTGAATAATGATGTAAATATTAATAATGTTATGATTTTATGGAGTGAACTTAATGTGTTAATGAAGAAATGTAATTATCAAAGCAAAGAAAAATATATCCCTATGAAAAATTAACATGGAATCAGAGTTGGGCTGAAGAAAAGTCATGGAGAACACCCCTATGATGACATAATTGATGGAAGCAAGAAGAGGATGGTGGATACCTAAAATAATTCTATGGTTTGAAGAAAACCTTAAGCAATTTGTGTATTAGGGTTTTATGGATATTATGAGGTTAGCGTTTGAGATAAACATTGGTTTATGGGAACTATTTGAGATATGAAATCTAGAAACCCTAGCATGGTCAATGTGAAGATGCTCAAGTACTTGTGATAGATTTGATGAAGCCTTAGATGGTATAGTCTCTAGTGGGCCTAGTTAATAAAGTTGATGAATGTGCAGTGATGGATCTTGAAGGTTGGTTCAAGAGGGAGAGGATCACCTCTCATTGAAGATAAGTTCCTTCCAATTTATGATGCTTTAAGAGGATCCTTATTGAGGATAATTTGAGATGCAGGAAAGAAAAGATAGAGCTGAAAAAGATAAAGAGGCACTCTATGAAAAGATGACAAAGTGCTACAAGCTGCCTATGTAAAATGAGAAGGTGCATAGGTATTTGAATACTACAAGATATGCATGGTATATTGTTTAAATGTTATGTTTCAGCTGTAATATTGGATGGTAAGGTATGCCCTAAGGTACGATGGGAATTTATCCTTCTAAAATGGTTCATGCATTGTTAGGTCCCTATAATATTAGTGATTCCCCCATTACGATTGTCGTTGTATCCCTTATTATTATTGTTGTGCACCTATTGTCCCCACATTGTTACTATTGTGCCCCATAGAATCCCTCTATTGTTATTTCTGTGCCTTTATATTATTATTGTTAGGTTGGCTTGGTTATCTTGTGACCCCTTAGACTCCTATATATAGAAAGGAGGTTTTGTCATTTGAATCATCTAAGAATTGTTAATTTGTATAATGTACAGGAGGTTGGCCCCTCGAAGAGGCTTATTTCTAAGGCATTGATGATCTATCTTTTCTATCTTTTTGTGAGCTTGTTTCATAACATTTGGTATCAGAGCTTTGCATTCTAGGGTTTCGCTGCTCCAAACAAGTCATCGTGGCATTTTTTGCTATAATTTTTTTTTTGTTGTTCTGTAACGTTTTAGAAACTACAAAAAAATCCCATTTGAGCTGAAATCATTCTAAACTTTGAATCTAAATTTCAGAGCTTGTATCACTATATTTGTGAAGATATGATCTGAGGAAGTCAGGGTTTTTGCAGACTCTCGAATTACATTCCAAACAGGTGACCTGGGGAAATCACCATAACTTTTGTTTTGAGAATCAGATTGAAATTTCGTAAGAAGTTTCAGAAAGAGGACGACCTGTAGTTTCCTTTGTATCAACTTCAGGTACTAAGGTCGAAATAGTGACATGTGGTACATCATACAAGTTCGCTCTACTGAACTAGTCTATAATCAGGTCACTTGGGAGATTTAACATATCCCTTCCTTGGAGAATCCAATATTGATCATACTTTCAGGGTTAGAAAGAGGACTCAAAAAGCTACCACAGGATGAGATTTCAGATATTCGAGATCCACAATTACAAAGATAGAACAGATTCAATATCGAGCTCTTGCAAAGTGAAAAAAAATGCGTGTAGTTTTTTATTTTTATTTTGCATAAGATTGGTTTGAAAAATTAGTTTGAAGGAATTCAAAGGGAATAGTGAAGAATTATTAGCATTAATTAATGCCCTGAAGAAAGAAAATGGAAACACCTAGTAAGCAACCTAAAAGCTCTAGCATGACTCATGAAGAAGAGGAAGAAATGCAACATGATATATTAAAATTACAAGACCATGTACAACAAATTTCACTCTCACTAAAGGTAAATGAAGCCAAGATGAATGGCATGGAAGGTAATATGAATGGCATGCAAGTTAAGATGAATGGCATGGAAGCTAAGATGGATGGCATGGAAGCTAAGATGAATGGCATGGATGCTAAGATGGAAGCTAAGATGAATGGCATGGATGCTAAGGTGGAAGCTAAGATGAATGGCATGAATGCTAAGATGGAAGCTAAGATGAATTTCATGGATGCTAAGATGAATGGAATGGACGATAAGATGGAAGAATTGAAGATCAATTTGAATAAGTTGCTACAAGAAATGGTCACTAATGGTGAAAGTGTAGTAAAGGAAACTCATGATGAGAACAAAAGAAATGTTAATCATGATATCATAGACTCTAATGTTTGATTGAAGACCCACCATGTTCCAAAAATCGATATGAGGAAGTTTGATGGCAAGAATCCCGGAACATGGATACTACAGATGTAGCAATTTTTCGATCTCCATAATGTGCAAAACACATAAAAGGTACGTATTGCAACTTTATATTTGGAACCAAATTAGTTTGTATGTCAATGGCTTTGCTCTCGTAAACAAATTGTCACTTGGGCAATTTTTACGGAAGAAATGATAGCACATTATGAGGATACAAAAAGCAACACATTTTTTAGCTAGTTGATAAATCTCAAACAAAAGGGTTCAATGATGGAGCACATTGAGGACTTCCAAAAATTAAACATAAGGGTAAAAGATATTCCAGAGGAGCATAGGATTGATGTGTTCATAGAATCTTTAAAGGATAATATCCAACATGATGTTCGCCTTTGGGAACCTGATTCATTAGAGAAGGCATTCAGGTTAGCAAGAAAAATGGAAAGCAAAATTATGGGCAACCAAGAAGCATACCACTCACAACTATAAAGATGGAAGTGTTGTCCCTAGTCTTCCACAACCTATAAGTTTGACACCACAACAATTGGAAGAAAAAAGAGAAAAAGGGCTTTGTTACAATTGTGATAGCAAATACACTAAAGGTCATAAGTGTGATGAGAAGAATTATTCTACATAGATTGTGAAGAGGAAGAAGAAAAGGAACAAGAAAAGTCAAAAGAAGAGGATATACTCCAGGAACAAAGCCTAGATGAAGAACAAATGAATCTGATGATATCTTGTAATGCATTGACGGGAATTACCACTCCTCAAACCATCAAGATAGAAGGACAAATCAAGAAGAAAAAGGTAATAGTGTTGATTGATTCAGGAAGTACCCACAATTTTATTCATTGTAAGGTAGCAAAAGAATTGAATTGCTTCCTATATCCAGCACCAGAGTGTCAAGTGATGATTGCAAATGGAGGAACAATAAATTGCTCTGGAAAGTGCCATAATATCAAGCTATCCATGGGAGAATATGTATTGACTAGCCCAATGCTTTCCATTACAATGGGAGGTGTTGATGTTGTATTAGGAGTCCAATGGCTACAATCCTTGGGTACAATAGC